>JACXGK010011518.1:0-15864 GCA_016801125.1 Novumbra hubbsi
GGAGACTCACTGTTCTGGACTGGTCTCAGACTGTAGGAGACTCACTGTTCTGGACTGGTCCAGACTGTAGGAGACTCACTGTTCTGGACTGGTCTCAGAATGCAGGGAGACTCACTGTTCTGGACTGGTCTCAGACTGTAGGAGACTCACTGTTCTGGACTGGTCTCAGATCGCAGTGAAACTCACTGTTCTGGACTGGTCTCAGACTGTAGGAGACTCACTGTTCTGGACTGGTCTCAGACTGCAGGGAGACTCACTGTTCTGGACTGGTCTCAGATCTCAGGGAAACTCACTGTTCTGGCCTGGTCTCAGATCTCAGGGAAACTCACTGTTCTGGACTGGTCCAGACTACAGGGAAACTCACTGTTCTGGACTGGTCTCAGATTGCAGGGAAAATCACTGTTCTGGAATTGATCATTGTTAGTTGGTGGGAAACTGCCTTGCATAATCACCCTAAGTTCTTCTGACTATAAAAGCCATAGTTCACACAGTATAAACTATTGAAACTATTTCATATTTTGAGAGATTATGTAGATCGCCATTTTTTGTACTGCTGTTCACACAGCACAAACTTGCATATTCTGACTGTATTATAAATGAACATTGTGATCCTGGCTGCAACAACTGATTAATAGCTCTACAGGTTAACTACCAAATTTAGCTGAGATTATTCAGGAAAAATTGGACAAAAGAGATTATTCAGATTGCCATTGTGGACAAATAAGGATATTTGTGAAGATCTGGCCAGCGAAGCAGTTCTGCGTTGGTGCTGTATGTGGAACTCATTGTTTGTGAGTTTGTGTGTGTACATGTGTCCCTTTCTTTGATCCCTGTGTGTTCGTTGTTGCTTTCGTGTTGCTGTTGCTTGTTGCATGTAAGTACACGTCACATTTGGTGTTTCCTTCTTGTTACCCGCTGTATTGTCCAGCGCCCTTTTGTTTACCTTTGTTCCTGAGTCCGTATATCGTATACTTTTGTTTGTTTTAATAAATCTACATTCATGTCCCGAAAATGTATTTCTTTGGTTCTGCCACAACCCACCGTTGTGACAATATTCAAAGAGCCATTATGGACAACTGAGTTTAGCAACACTAACTGTACATTTTATGTTAAGTTACTTTCTACCTTTTCAACTGGAGGACACAGGGATGATAGCTCTTCTGGTGCAGCGGAAACATGGTGATGTAAACCCCTTTGACTGCATGCAGTCTGGCAGGAAAACTCTTTGTTTTCCACATAAACGTCACTTATGTTGTTCTTTTATAAGTCATTTAAATTATGTTACCCTTTGTATCTTACAATATTGGTATTATAGCACATTTATCAAGAACTGTAACAATACTATACTTTCATTTTACTTTTCAGCATGTTCAATGTAAAACTGATATAGCCTATTGCAGAAACAGAATACTATGAAATTGATTACCGAACAAAGGCAAATGATTAAATGCAAAGATTAAAAGATACATTCAAACTTGTTATATAAAAATAATCTAGTAATTAAATGTTTGTAATTGATTAAATTAATACAAAATATTGTAATTATATTTTAACCACCATTAACATTCTTTGAGTCAATTAATTATTAAAATGTTTTTTGGTGTAATTATTCTGGTGACACTCTCCAGGCTCTTCATTACGTTATTCACTTAATGTCTGGTCCCATTTATAAGCCTCTGCTTGTGATGCTATTGAACTTTTGCTGTTCATGTTTTTGTCAGAATGGCAGAGATGGAGGCCAAGCTCTGAGTAATAATGGATGACCGAATTGAGTAGGTGGTCCTTCCATCAGGAATCCCACCCACTGTGTAGGAGCGGCAAACTGTTGGGTAGGTGACCTTTGCAATTTCTGATGAGTTAAGTCTTCAGTATTTGGACTACAGTAATTTGGAGATTGGACTGCCTGTGTAACCTGAATGGGCTGCAGGTACCGCCTCATGCTACCTGTGGAGACAAGGACACCAGCAAAATGCAAAACTAGAGAAGAATGAGTCAGGAAGGATAAGAACGCGTTTCTATGGCCACCCCCTGAAAAAACATACCTTTTTGGGGGGTTGTCTCTTCACTGCACCTGTTTGCTTTCATTTGCACCGAAACAGATGGATTCACAATCGCTTATTCTTCCTACCTGGAATGATTTGACTTGGTGTTATACTGTGATTACATGTTTTTGAACAGTGTGTATATATACATATACAGCCTATCCATCAAGAGCACAAATAATGATGGCTTGCTGAGGCACTTGTAGAGTACTTGTAGAGTAGTATCCTTTTCTGAATGATGCCGGCTCCTTCTCAGGTTACTATGGCTGGCAAGAAAGCATCAACTTCAAGATGGGGGAAATGATCGTCCCAAACTCTAAGGCTACGGTGTCCCAGAGGTAATATGCCTTGAAACGCAGGAGCCCTCTGGACCAAAAGTCCCCTTTACCCAGGAGAATCCCAAACAAGAGATTCACTTGCCCACTGAAGGAAAAGAGACAACGACCAAGTGAGAACAACTATTTCCAAAACATTTGCTCACAGAAGAAGTGAACATCCAACAAGGAAAACATCAAAGCCAGGTGGCCCATTCTATTTGAGGCTTCCCATGTGAGTTACAAGTGCTGATTAGACATTCTCCTAGTCCATTGTGAAGGACGGAGTTGGTGGTTTTAAATATTTAGCTCTTAAATACAAATGTATGTCAACTATTTTCTAAATCATTTTCAAGATCATATTCTACAACGATTTCGTTTTTGTTGCATTACATGGTTATACAGTTTCTAACAGGAATCATTTTAAATAATCCTTGAAACTTTGAGAACCAGGTTGAGTTTCACAGAATCACAATGGAAGTGTTTTCTTAAAACTGGTCCCCCGAAAAGGCTCATCAAGGATGTTTGATTGATGTTTGTTTAAGAAGATCAATTGACGCACATTTACATTTCTTTGACCTAGTGTTAAAAATAGCTTTAACAAAGTTTAGCTCAGTGGCAGTTTTTTTATTTTTTTGTAATTTAGCATCAATATGCCCATGATGGTGATGGTGTACCTTGGGGGATTACAGATCTACTCTTAAAAGAGTATGAAGTAAGTTAAGGTACATGTTAACATGGACATTTTAGGAAAACCGACATTGAACATTTTGAGTCTGTCAAGGTCCAGGGTTGGGCGCTAATAGAACGCCCTGATTAGTCATGTAAAGCATTTTCTTGTTTGCTTTTAAGGCAACATTTCATGGCTCTTAACACTGGCTTTGTTTTAAAAGACAAGTGACGCGCTCTTGACTATATTATCAGCAGGAGTTTGTTTAAAAGGAGTAGATGTCTTTTGATTTGTAAAGTCACTGTCAGCTGTCACATGGGTATCAAGGCTTGAGTTTCAGTGCTGCTGTCACGGCTGTTGTGCGTGGCGAAACCAAAAGCAGAAATTTTGAAAGTAAAAGGTGAATTTAATCCAATGACACAAAACCACACTACACAAACAGTAAACGTAAAGTAAAGGTGCTGTAACGAGCAGCAAACAGAACGAAACTAAATACAAAGAACGTGCTGCGAATTAGAATTAAATGAAGGACAAACCGTGAAGTTGTGACAAACAAACAACCAACCACACCTATTGTGTGGCTGTAGCCTAGCCTAAGTAGGCTCCCCAATCAGAGTCAACTGAACACAGCTGCTCTGACTGGGGAGCCCACAGCGGCATAGAGAGGGCTAGAGGCCTCGCTAGGTGGCATGCCCTGACTGCAAGCCCCAAAGCATAGAGTAGGCTAGGGGCTCCCAGCCAGGACATGGCAGCTGCAGACGGTAAAGGCCAGGGATCATATCTTGTGATTGACTCCCATTTTAGCAAGTAGCGAAGAAGTAAGGCAAATGAAAGTTCTAGACCTTATCCCAAAATCCGAGTCAATCCACATTGATTTGATTGTGTGATTTTATAATGTCTAGCTTTTACCATATTGTAATAAATACAATGTTTCAAAAAATGTGTTTGCATTCTGAAATCACTGTTGTATTTTAAATGGACTAACCACAGGACTAGACCTTGACAGTGTTGGGCAGATTAAACGGGAAGAGTTGTGAGCCAAGCTACTAGTTACATTACGTTGTATGAATCGACACTACACTGAAACTCCCCAGGTGTAATGATGAAAACTTAATCAACAAGAATAACAAATAGATTGCCACTATACAATGTATCCCTATTGTACATATACATGGTTTCTGTCTGTGTTTTCACAGAGCCTCTCTCAGTTTTATTGTTGGATAAACATGCTGAGACAAAGTTGCTCTAACACCTGTTTACCTGCTGTTCTTTGTCATGGTTCTGTTCTTTTTCTTATTTCTGTTCTTTTTCCTGGTGATCTGTTGATTCAAACTAAAGGCTATTCTCTGTCCTACCATCGGCAACACACTCACATTTACAAACAGCGATCAATTGTATTCATTGGCTAGCCAGGGAATATTCACAACATAAAATGTATTTAAACTTTTCATGTTTGTAAGTATCCAGAGCCTCTGCTAAATGACTGAGATGTGAAATATAGAAAAGCAAACAAAGCCCACTGGTAAATAGCTGTATTGCATGTAAACAACACCTTCATTTAACACGTCTCGTGGTATTCCCTAGATCTGAGGTGTTAAACCGGTTCCACAGAGGGTTTATAGGCGTATAGATCTATGCACTGTTGCATACGCGTATAAAGATATACCCGGTTTTCTAGGCGTATAAATATATACACGGGTGAATATGTGAATACGTATTCAAAATCTCCAGAGTCCCCTTTCGTGTGCGTGCGCTTGGATGGGAGTAGTGATTACTTGGTGTGAAGCAATGCCTGATGAGGCCACTGAAATTGGAACACTTTCCAGACCTCTTACAGAAATACACAGGAACATAAATCTCTCTGGAGAAGAAAGAACAGTATTTTGTGTTGCCAGTCGTCAGACCAACTCTAGCTACTTTCCCAGATCACTGTCCTCCACCTGCCCCCAGGGTCCCAACCCTAAACCCATCCCCCACGGACACACAAACCCTCCGCCTTAAACTCTAGCTACTTTCCCAGATCACCGTCCTCCACCTGCCCCCCCTAAAACCACCCCCCACCCTCCGCGGTTTTCAACAAGTCGCTTGGAAAGACGGATGAGATCCTGTTAATTGTTAATGGGCTCAAAGCATGTAGCATGTGATGTGGTAGCTAGTTACAGAAAATACCACTGTTATGGCAGGAGGACATGACATAGTTTACTTGAAAGGCATTGCATCTGCCCTTCACTTAATTTGTTTATGTACTCATAGTTTGTTGGTTTTTAGCTACTCATTGTTAATTTCAACCACGGACTTCTACCTCAATGAGTAAATGACAGGACTGGAGTGTATGCTAAATTAATAGAATGCGTTACATTTCACTTTGATCATTGATGATTAGTAATGAATGCAGGTTTACTGTTTCGTTGTGCGTCGTTGTGTGATTTCAGAGATTCATAGTCCATAGTACAAAGAAAGCCTCCTGTCTGATCATCAGTTTCTATTTCCTCCTCATTTCGCCGTATTACTTTCTCAGAAACAATGACAGAAAGGCCTGAGCAGCTGAATGCAGCTGTTCGCTCTCTTCAATTGTTTCCCTCTTGTGATTTAGGGAGAAACTCACACCTCAAGCCCCCTCCGTCCCGCCCTCCCGGCCAGCTAAGGCTGCTTGTTCCCTTGCATTCCTCCATGCTTGGACCAACTTCGATTCAAATGCTATTTCAAATGATTTCAAATACTATTGAGGCGCTTACTTGAGCTTGTCTGGCTTAATGGACCGACTGAAAAATGTCAATAAACTGCACGCACTATCAAGCTAGTACATAGGGCAGACAAAAGCAGCTCAAAGCATATGAAGGACTTCAAATATATTTGAACCCAGCTCTGCCTGGTGCACTCCTGGCAAGCCCAGCGCTATGACTGGCCGTTGGATTTATAGCCAACTAACTGCCTTCACTTTGTTTTGCCAAATGGAATTTTAAGCTCTACTTAAATCTCAGTCTTCCGTCATGCTACACAAACAAAGAGACTGGGGTTCCATTAGTTAGGATTCCAATCCTACCAACTGACTCCCCCACAAAACAACACCTGCCACAATCCAGCTAGCAGGATTGGCTTTGAACCATGCATATCCTTCATCAAATGACTAACTCCTCCTTTGTTTTAATCAAAGAATGAGACTGCAATGTAAATGAGTAAATCAAGACATTGAGCCTGGTTAGTTCCCCCAAAACAATTACATTGTAATCTTGGCAAATGATGATGTTGTGTGCTTTTTAACACAACATCATCGTGTATCATTGAGCGGAATCACTGTAGTACTGTTGAAACCATCCAAAGTGTATCCTACGACCCCCACACAGAACCTACAAAGGAAAGAAAGTTGTCACACTAGCAAGGCTATATTTCTTTCTATATAGTGTTCGTTCTATGGGAGTATAGAGGAGAATGACACTGGCATCACAGCACCGAGTGCTTGTTGGAAAAGAAAGGTTTGTGTTTCCTATTTAAACAATGCAGACCCAGGGTCTTAATGTGACAAACTCCTGTGTTGCACCCAATTCAGAAGTAAACATACGCCGACTCTGCGCTGGTACCTGAATAAACAGCAGCAATGAGTTTGTCCAATTGTCAGCTTACCAACAAAAACCATGAACACAGATCAAGAAACATTATAGATTCTAACTATTGCTGCTGGACAATACTGATCCTGGACCAGTAGGCCTCCATTCATACAGTCCCAATCTCGCAGTCCAGGAAGAACAGTCCTGTCACGGTCCAGGAAGAACAGTCGTGTCACAATCCAAGAAGAACAGTCCTGTCACGGTCCAGGAAGAACAGTCCTGTCACGGTCCAGGAAGAACAGTCGTGTCACGGTCCAGGAAGAACAGTCCTGTCACGGTCCAGGAAGAACAGTCCTGTCACGGTCCAGGAAGAACAGTCGTGTCACAATCCAAGAAGAACAGTCCAGTCACAGTCCTGGAAGATCAGGAAACACACAGTAGAAAAGCAAGCACAAACTGAGACGCACATACATAACACACAGCATGCAAATCAAACTACAAGCCTCGACACACAGTACAAAACACTTACTGGCTGAAACTGCCTTACAACAACATTAATCCAGTTGTGTTTATCAACATATTTCCTCAAGTACTCACCTTCTAACAGGTTCATTAACTGATAAATGTGGACCAAATCCACACACACGTCTGAATGTCACGTGAAATTATACTTAGATAGACAGACAGATAGATAGAGACCTTTAGTTAGAGGGAAGGGAGATTCCTCCACTATGGATGATAAGATTAAAGTGATCTGTCCAATCACAGCCCAGGGCATAATAAAGGAAAACATTTCGGTCATTTTGACAGGGCAAAGCAATTAGGGGTTGCCTGGGTAACGGCGTGGCTGGCGCTGACCTCTCCAAACCAATAGGAGAAAGGTGAGGTGAGAGAGAGCATCAGAGGAAAAACATGGGGGGGGCTTGACCCGTGAAATGAAGGCAGAGAGTGGTGTGTGTTTGTGTGTGTCTTCGTTCATACCAGTGTGTGTGTGGGAGGCTTGACCTGTGAAATTAAAAGGCAAAGAGTGGTGGGTGTGTGTTTGTGTGTGTCTTCATAAATACCAGTGTGTGTGTGGGAGGCTTGACCTGTGAAATTAAAGGCTTGGTTCCAAACTCTATCCGTCACATACTAGTTGTCTCTGTCCTTAACCACAACCAACCGACTTGGTAACCTTGACCTGTGAAATCAAGTTGATGTATATGAAGGAGAATATACTGCATTTTGCCTAGCACTGTGTTGGCAGACATTTTGATATCGAAAAAATCCATTTGACATTTGTCTCAAAAGGGCTGTAACCAGATCTGATCTAGTCTCAAATTATTTTGGGGAGCAAATATTATCACACAGTGTGGTTTGGCATATCAGTAGAGTAGCTTTCAGAAAGAGACTCTCCTCTCTGCAAGCACACTGTAAATAAAAGGTTTATTGCAGTTTGGCTCAGTTAGGGTACACTTTACAGAAGCCCCTCATGAGGACTTTTGTAAGCAGTTTGGATGTTTTGAAATAGATTTTTGTTTTCTTCCTGACAATTTTGCTGATATATATATATTTTAAGTCAGATGCCCTGGCCCATATGTATTGGTTTGGTTTGCAGTTGAATCAAAAAGCATTCTGAATAATCAACAAAATCTTAGTGTAGAGAAAATAGAGAGGTCAGACAGAAGATGGTAGTAACCCGGGAGATGGACAAGTCCATCTCCATGAGTTTTCCACCAAATGCTATATTCTCAAAAAGTTCAAGGCCCCTGCCACTGAAACCAACACCTGGATGTGGCCCCAAGAGGGAACCTGATAAACGACTGCAGCAAAGGATTGTTTAAATGGTGGAGAAAAATTTCAAATTGCACATCTGTCGGCAACTGAGTGAAAGGGGATTGTACAGAAGGAGACCCCCTGCTTAGAGAGACATAAAAAGCCTGACTAATTTGCCAAAACACACTTGAACTTGCCACAATCCTTCTGGAACAACTTAAAACAACTCCAAATTAGAGGTGTTGTGACACTTACCATCTAAATGTTTACTAAAAACATAATAGCCTTTAAAATACAGAATACCGTCCCCTGAGTCAAACATGGAGGAGGTTCCGTGGCGTGTTTTGGGAAGCTGTCTCTGGCACTGGGTGTGTAGAACATGTGCATGGAATCATCAAATCAGGAGAATCCCAGAGCATTTTGAAGCGAAATGTTGAACCCAGCTGGGTCCCTGCCACATGTCATCGGTATACTCCCAACAGACTTGACCCCAAACACACTTCAGAAAGCCTCTGGGATGGTTGGAGACACCACTGTGGACTGCTCTTAAGTGGACAGCAGTCCTTCTAGACATTCTATTGAAACACTGTGGAGAGTTCCACACTGCCAGAGGAGACGTGCAGAAAGTCAATATGTGGCTTTAAAAAGTTTGAGATTGCATTTATTGGGCCTCAAACACGTTAATTTACTAAATCATCCATAGCTACACTCATTTTGTCAATGTCATTTAGTTTTTTTCAGAATCATAAAATAATTTATAAAATGTTATCGTGTCCATAATTTGGACTGGTACTTTATTATTTTACTGGTACTTTATTACTTGACAAGTACTGTAAATTCAAATGTGTATGAGTGGTTGCCTTGTGAATATGAATTAGTGAGTGTGCGACCGTGTGTAAAATGCCATGTGTTTATGTATTAGTGTGCGACCGTGTGTGACATGCCATGTGTTTATGTATAAGTGTGAGACAGTATGTGACATGCCATTTGTTTATGTATAAGTGTGAGACAGTGTGTGACAAGGCCATGTGTTTATGTATAAGTGTGAGAAAGTGTGTGACATGCCATGTGTTTATGTATTAGTGTGCGACCGTGTGTGACATGCCATGTGTTTATGTATAAGTGTGAGAAAGTGTGTGACATTCCATGTGTTTATGTATTAGTGTGCGATCGTGTGTGACGTGCCATGTGTTTATGTATAAGTGTGAGAAAGTGTGTGACATGCCATGTGTTTATGTATTAGTGTGCGATCGTATGTGACGTGCCATGTGTTTATGTATAAGTGTGCGACAGTGTGTTTCACAATCGTCTGATGTCTTTGTAGTCAGAGGTTTTGGCTCCAGCAGTCACATGGTCTCACATGATCTTTACGGTGCTACAACGTTAAGAGAAACACCAAGCTTAAAAAGTACATGTGGACGGGTGTACGGTTTGTGGGAGTGCACGTGATGGTGTGCATGCAGGGGCATTTCCGTGTAGGGGTTGTGAATCCTTTTGGAACAGCTGTGTGCGAAGCGTTTTAAAGAGGAGGGTCTGTATCTGCGCTCTCAATTGATCCTGACCAGGGACAAGGAGCAGGGCTGTACAATTGAAAAGAAAAAGACATCAAAGAGGGGTAATGAACCAAGTCCAATCCCGGTCTAGCCGGGAGCTGCTCTCACCCGGGAGATGGGGGGCATTGGGATGACGTTGAGTCTTTAAAGAATGAGAGAGAAGCAGGTCAGGGAGAGAAAAGAAAAATACATTGGGAAAGAGAGAGGGAAAGGGGGAGAGAGAGTGACTGGAGTGAGAGAAAAGAGAGAGACATTTGATAAGAGAGGGAGGGTAAGGGAGAGAGAGAGTGGAGTGAGAGAAGAGAAAGAGACATTGGGTAAGAGAGAGAGAGAAAGGGAGAGAGAGAGTGGAGTGAGAGAAGAGAGAGAGACATTGGGTAAGAGAGACAGAGAAAGGGGGAGATAGAGAATATCTGCTGGTTTGATCGGGACTAAGTTTAAAACTTTTCAATACTTTTTAATACTTTTTAGAATGAAATTGAATACCCGTTTCATAAAAGCAAAAAAACAAGTGTCAGTAGGTACATGAAGTGGACTTTTTATTCAAACTCATTGGTGCAATTTAAATAAAAACTTCTGAGTAAACATACAAGACAACGAGTGAGGTATGAAAATACATCAGAACAGAACATGACTGAAGCAACATTAAAAAACTCAAGCATGTGTTGGTGTCTGTCTTCTTTGCAGAACACGGGGACACCGGAAGAACTATATTATTCTCAGCTGTGCTCCTTTGACCTGATCTGTGCATCAGTGTTTTATATCCCAGCCAACTTCTGTCTGTATCCCCTCCGGGTTGTGTTGGACTTGGAGAGGAGCTGTGCCATTACACTGTCGGCATTTACCTCTGCTTGTTCGGCAAACGTGTCGGAATCTCTGGCCGGGTTTCACCTCAGGCATGATTATCCTTTTCTTTTTAAGTTCTTTAAGATATTCC
Source organism: Novumbra hubbsi (assembly GCA_016801125.1). Taxonomy (NCBI): domain Eukaryota; kingdom Metazoa; phylum Chordata; class Actinopteri; order Esociformes; family Umbridae; genus Novumbra; species Novumbra hubbsi. The sequence continues at coordinate 10,817 of JACXGK010011518.1, forward strand.
TGGGCAGCTTTTCTATTTTGACCGTGTTTGTCAGACTTCTTTTCTTGGTCTGGAAGCTCAGTACTGAAAACAGAACCACTGTTGGACCTAAACAAAACACTGATGGACAACAAACACAATGGAACCTAAATAAAAACAGTGATCAGGAACAAAGTGAGGATAATTTATGATAATTGATGAATCATGAGGTGACATATGAGGAGGTAGAGGGCATTGGATCTCACTGGCATGAGGTGACATATGAGGAGGTAGAGGGCATTGGATCTCACTGGCATGAGGTGACATATGAGGAGGTAGAGGGCATTAGATCTCACTGGCATGAGGTGACATATGAGGAGGTAGAGGGCATTGGATCTCACTGGCATGAGGTGACATATGAGGAGGTAGAGGGCATTGGATCTCACTGGCATGAGGTGACATATGAGGAGGTAGAGGGCATTAGATCTCACTGGCATGACGTGACATATGAGGAGGTAGAGGGCATTGGATCTCACCGGCATGTCAAGCCTGCTGATTTTCTTTTCCTTATATGTGTCTTTATTTTATTTTTTTCCATTTAATGAAAAGCACTCTACAGAGTTACTAATTATTTTATAACACACTCCTGTGTTTATTGTAGGAATGACTGATATTGGGGACACATTTGACTCCAGTGTCAATGTTTTTGTAGTGTGTTGTTCTATATATTCTAGTTTTGATTCTCTTTGTCTGTGGCTACGTTAGATATAGACACACTCTGGTTTAAAACAGTGTTGGCATTCTGAACAAGGATGTGTGAACAGGACCAGTGTCACTGCCAGAGGTAGTCGGGTTGAAAGTACTGGGAGTGATAATTGTTTCCGCAACGCTGGTTTGTTCTACTCATTATGTCTGGAAAGGGTGTAGTAAATAGATAGTAGTTATGTAGATAGTTCCCCCAATGATGTTGTTTACTCACTATGGTTTCTGCACAGATGCCTTGTGGGTGTTGAGAGGACTCAAGCATTCAGTGAGAATATTCCAGTCAGTGTGACTTGAAGAACGTAGTGAATTCTGAACATGCACTAGTCCTAACTAGCATGTGTGGTTCATTTCCATGGTGGGACTTCAGATAATGTAACCCGAGTGCATCTTTGAAATTAGTTATTAATACAATGATTTTGGTAAAATCTCAGTCAGGCATGTCAGTTCAGCTTTACGTTTTTCAATCTACTTATTTAGACCACCATGAATTAATACTCAATATCTTTCCGGTTGGTTTCTGGCATATTTCTCCCTCGCTCTGCCTTTCTGACCAGTGTTATGGTTAAGACTGCTTCTCTCTTACATAAAGCAAACACATACAGGACACACATACATTCAAATGCTGTCCTTTAATCAGAGATCAGCAGTCTATCTTAGCATAGCACTTATCAACGATTTACCTGTTGGTTTTTGGCCACTTGCTCCCCCTCCTCGCCTGTTTGTTCATGTCTCACTTTCCTGCTATGATCGTAACAGCGTTACTCTTTGAATATTGAACACACATTTAGGACCCATAGCTATATCTATATGATTCAAAACATTTAAAATGAAGAAAACCCTGGTGGCGGCTCGTCCATTACTTAGCTAGCTACTTGCAGTCCCAGTGGTGAAGTTTAAAACAGATTGTGCGAATCATTTTAGCAGGGGTTCTTCCTTTCAAATCATTGATTATATATTTGTTCAAACAGCCATAGGAACAACGCAGTGTTATCTAACAAGCGACGTACGGTTAGGTTTGTTAGGTAAAACCTGAAAATAAACATAACTAGCTAACTACGTCTTAACAATGGTTTTAGCCAGAAGAAAGCTTATATTTGATCAAGTTATCATTCATTCTATAGCTTTGAAAATGTGCTGACGTCTATACACGTTTCACTTATTGTGAAAACCAAAGGAATAACTAAAGGACTCCACTTAGCTAGCCTAAACACACTGCTCATCATGAATGAATGAACGGGAATATCGGACGTGGTCGCAAGGTTCCAACGCATTCTTTTTTCAAAATAAAGTATTACATATCAATATTATTAGGAAAACTACTGTTTCTAATACTGAGAGGGACATGTCCCCTCTATCCTCCGGTTTCTGCACAATCGCTAGCAACATGCAGACATGGAAAGATGCTGAGTTTGTTATCTACTGATCTTCCTCCAGGCCATTTGTTATGTTGTAACATGTTACTTTTTTATTGTGGCATCATTTGGCTGTACAGTCTTTCAGAGTGGTGAACCCCTCCCCATCCTCACTTCTGAAAGGCCCGTCCTCTCTGGAATCATCTTTTAATACCCAATCATTTTACTGACCTGTTGCCAATGTATCTAATTAGTTGTGTGATATTCCACCAGGTTGGGTTTTTTACATCACATGCCTTTTGCCGCCTTTTTGCTCACTTTTCTGAAAGGTGCAAATTCAAAGTTTGACATGTTTTCTTTGTACAGTTTTTATTTGAATATACGGTTTTAATGATTTGCACATATTTGCATTCTGATTTCATCATCCCAATGATAAACCAATCATGGACCAGATAATGTAGTAGCCTTGGATCAGATGATATACCGATCATGGAGCAGATAATGTACTAATCATATAACCAATAATTGTCTAATAATGGAGGCAATGGGCAGACAAACACAGGCACACGTGCAGAAATGGTTTTATTCGTGTTAGCCTGCATTTTAATGAAAGATGCAGCTTTGTCATTTTCTTTTGAATGTCTATACTGTATGTTTTGAGGTAAGCATCTTACGGTCAACTAGTGTCCAGATCTAAACTTGCTGTTGTGTTGTGATTATCAGAAAGAAATATATATTTCATATGTTAACATTCATTAGCATTGTACTGTCTTTTAAATGTCTGTTCAAGTCAAATATAATTGTGTTGATAAATGTTTATTAATGTTATTTTAAAAATTAAATGAAAAGTGAGTCTTCTGGATACTAGATACTTATGGCTTTACAAAATGCTAAATATATCCCAGAACACCTTTCTGCATTTGCTTTGTTTGGGGTATAGGTCTGCTGAATGAAAATCAATTCCTGGAACTGGCTTTTCTTACTAGGCACACCAGTAACACATGTTGGCTCTAATTAACTGTATTAGTGTACTTAACATTTTTTGGCCAAATGTTTTGAGAATGACACAAGTATTGGTTCACACAAGTTTGCTGCTGGAGTGTTTTTAGATATTTTTGTCAGATGTTACTATGGTATAATTACAAGCATTGCATACGTGTCAAAAGCTATTTTTGACAATGACATTAAGTACATGAAAAGAGTCAAAATTTACAGTGTTGACCCTTCCTTTTCAAGACCTCTGCAATTCGTCCTGGCATGCTGTCAATTTACGTCTGGGCCAGATCCTGACTGATGGCAGCCCTTTCTTAATCAATGCTTGGAGTTTGTCAGGATTTGTGGGTTTTTGTTTGTCCACCCGCCTCCTGAGGTTAGACCAAAAGTTCTCAATTTCTATGTTTTGTTCCCAGAGCCACTTAGTTATCACTTTTGCCTTATGGCAAGGTGCTCCATCATGTTGTGAAAAGCATTGTTCGTCACCAAACTGTTCTTGGATGGTTCGGAGAAGTGGCTCCCAACCATTCAAGAACAATGATTTCAAGCCCCACTCTCCGTTTAAAGCTTCAAGTCTGTTATTTTAACTCAATCAGCACGACAGAGTGATCTCCAGCTTTGTCCTCGTCAACACTCTCACCTTTGTTTACGAGAGGATCACTGACATGACGTCTGTGGCAGGGCTGAAATGCAGAGGAAACTGTTTTTTTGCGATAAAGTTCCTTTCCATGGCAAAGAAGGACTTTGCAATTAATTACAATTCATCTGATCACTCGTGACATTCTGCAGTATATGCAAATGTACATCATAAAATCTCAGGCAGCCGACTATGTGAAAATTAATATTTGTGTCATTTTCAAAAGGTTTGTGCCACAGCTGTAGTTTCAGTAGAAATAATATTTTTCTCTTTGAATTCATGGCTACTTGGTGTTAGTAAAGACGCCCATCACATCATTGATCCATCATACAGACTGAGGTGCAGAGATGCTGAGAGGGGAAACATATTTAGGTATTACATTTGCATAAATTCAACAGTTCCATTTTATGTCACGCTGTTCATATAAATCATTTATTGAAATTCATCGGTTTCTTGACAGTTTATGCACCAAGAAAATGGTTTCCTATTAAACTCTAACACACACAGAGACACAGACACACACACACACTGAACACTGCACACACAAGCAAGATTTCATCCATGAAAGCACAACCATGTTCCCAGTACAACTACCAGTGAAAAGCCACTGGAGGTGAATAGAATATGATTTGTCTTGTTAATGAAACTGGACCTTGAAATCAGGACCTTGATCTGATTGACTATACAGTTATTTGAGTGTGTGTGCGTGTGTGGTTTAAAAACAGCCATCCTATTTATTTTCTATGTTTCTAAATAATATTTAGGTGATTGGTAATGCAGGGACTCATCAAGCATGAATGCACAAGTCAGGTGTCAACATCAGACAGCACCAAGTCAGGACTCAACATAAGTCAACACTAAGTCAGGTGTCAACATCAGTCAGCACTAAGTCAGGACTCAACATCAGTCAACACTAAGTCAGGTGTCAACATCAGTCAGCACCAAGTCAGGACTCAACATCAGTCAACACTAAGTCAGGACTCAACATCAGTCAACACTAAGTCAGGTGTCAACATCAGTCAGCACCAAGTCAGGACTCAACATCTGTCAACACTAAGTCAGGACTCAAAATCAGTCAGCACCAAGTCAGGTGTCAACATCAGTCAGCACCAAGTCAGTTGTCAACATCAGTCAGCACCAAGTTAGGTGTCAACATCAGTCAGCACCAAGTTAGGTGTCAACATCAGTCAGCACCAAGTCAGGTGTCAACATCAGTCAGCACCAAGTCAGGTGTCAACATCAGTCAACACTAAGTCAGGTGTCAACATCAATCAGCACTAAGTCATGACTCAACATTAGTCAACACTAAGTCAGGAGTCAACATCAGTCAACACTAAGTCAGG
>JACXGK010011519.1:0-15863 GCA_016801125.1 Novumbra hubbsi
AGACAGGAGCATGTCATCCCCTTTCCCCATAGACAGGAGCATGTCATCCCCCTTCCCCATAGACAGGAGCATGTCATCCCCTTCCCTATAGATAGGAGCATGTCATCCCCTTCCCCATAGACAGGAGCATGTCATCCCCTTCCCTCTTCAGGCCGCCCCAAACCACAGATCTAGGATCAGACCGCCTTCCTCTTAATCCTGTCCTCAACCATTACGTGGATCAGTGGTTTGGAGCAGCGTCAGAATGGGACAGAACAGTCAGACCAGCGAAGCCCTCCTCTCCTCTGGCGTCTCCTCCAGGATCTGCAGGAGCAGCTCGCTGAGGGGCTTGGCGATGGTCCGGTAGCCGGCAGACGTCAGGTGCAGAAAGTCAAACATGTCCCGGGTGGAGATGGTCCCGTCCGAGTGCACAAAGCCCTCCCCCACATCCAGGAACTGGGCCTGGCCCAGCCGCGGCAGCCGGGAGCGCAGGAAGCCGTTCACGGACGCGTTCTTCTCCCGCAGCGGGTTGGGCCGTTCGCCCCGCGCCAACAGACCCTGGGGCGGACAGGAGGCGTAAGTCACGGGGAAAAGGACATCCAGGCCCGCGTTGGACATCGGGAGAACATTGGAGGACTTACCAAAACGACAACCTTAGTCTTAGGAAGACGGGAGGTGAGCAGCTTTGCGATGGCCATGATGCCCCCTGCCACCTGTTCAGCAGAGTGTTCATGGTTGTTGGTTCCCACCCAGACCACAGCCACCTGCAGGGACCAACCAGGTTGACCGGGTTAAACCAGGTGTTCTGGGTCTGATCCGGATAAAAGGCCCAACTGGACCCCACCACTAGACTGACCTTGGGCCGGATGTTGTCCAGTTCTCCATTCTGCAGCCTCCACAGCACATTACACGTGGTGTCCCCCCTGATGCCAAAGTTCAATGTATGTAGAGGAGAGAAGAGCTCCCGCCAGACCTGGGGCAACACAGTGGCTCACGTAACCATACCAACATACTTACACACTTAATACATGTAGAGGAGAGAAGAGCTCCCGCCAGACCTGGGGCAACACAGTGGCTCACGCAACCATACCAACATACTTACACACTTAATACATGTAGAGGAGAGAAGAGCTCCCGCCAGACCTGGGGCAACACAGTGGCTCACGCAACCATACCAACATACTTACACACTTAATACATGTAGAGGAGAGAAGAGCTCCCGCCAGACCTGGGGCAACACAGTGGCTCACGTAACCATACCAACATACTTACACACTTAATACATGCAGCGAGTATATAGGACCAGTGAAATACAAAACAAATTGTCCAACTGGCATGCAAAAGTGTAGACATTATAGGGCTCATACAAGCTAGTACAATAGAAAACCAACAGCACAAGGTCAACATCTATAAACTTACTGAGGTCCAAACTTCTATAGTTATATTTGGATCCACAACCAAACCAGGGACTAAAACATTTTAGGACACGTATGTGTAGACACTAGGGATAGCCGGTCAGGCTCTAGGTCAACCAAATAACAATAATAGTAGAAATTACTATTGAGTGTTTGGGTTACTGTAGAGGGATAATGAATCATTGTCCAATGTAATGTCATGGGCTACATGTCCAAATCTTGTATATCTGTGTATATACTTTAGAACCATAGACATGCAAAATGATAACAATTTCTGTGAAACATAGCTCTGTGTATGACTAAACCTTACATTTTTTCAAAGACTATCACTATTTTATCTGGTTTATTCTGAAAAAAAATATTTTTGGAAAACATTGTACCCGAGAACTTCCCCCATTTATACTTTGTTCCTGTCTGGTCTATAAGTTTGCATTGACTTTAGACACTTAATACGTAATATCCTTCCCACCCTAAACCACCCTAGACTAGTTAATACTATTCTGGTCTTGTTCAGCTGTTTGACTCTAACTGCTCTGGTATTACTAAACAGTAATAGCAGCTTAAAATGATTGAACAAAAATATTCAGGTCTAAAACGTACTGGGATTCATGAAAACGCAGGTCTAAAGCACTGTGAGATATGAAAATGCAGGTCTAAAGCACTAAGAGATGTGAAAATGCAGGTCTAAAATACTGTGAGATATGAAAATGCAGGTCTAAAACACTGCGTTATGATAATGTAGGGCCAAAACACTGTTATGAAAACGCAGGTCAAAAACACTGTGAGAATTGAAAACGCAGGTCAAAAACACTTTGTGTTATGATAATGCAGTTCTAAAAAACGGTGTGCTGTGATAATGCAGGTCTAAAACACGGTGTTCTGATAATGCAGGTCTAAAACACTGTGTGTTATGATCATGCAGGACTAAAACACTGTGTGTTATGATCATGCTGGACTAAAACACTGTGTGATGATCATGCAGGTCTAAAACACTGTGTGTTATGATAATGCAGGTCTAAAACACTGTGTGTTATGATCATGCAGGTCTAAAACACTGTGTGCTATGATCATGCAGGTCTAAAACACTTATGATCATGCAGGACTAAAACACTGTGTTATGATCATGCAGGTCTAAAACACTTATGATCATGCAGGACTAAAACACTGCGTGTTATGATAATGCAGGACTAAAACACTGTGAAATAACACAGTGCAGGACTAAAACACTGTGTGTTATGATAATGCAGGACTAAAACACTGTGTGTTATGATCATGCAGGACTAAAACACTGAGCTAGCGCCTCACTAATAATAATATAAAAGATCAATAATAAAATAATGAGTCATTTTAGAATTCAGTATGCTTTTATAATCTTAGTGCATTTAATTAAAACAAGGCTGTTGTATGAAAAATCTATATTTTAAAATGTTGAACAATTTGACAGGACACCGGGTTGACAGAGCTCTTTTGTATGGGACATCACCACATTCCCTCCCGCAGCTAACCATTGTCCCCGGGTCCACCGCTGAGGACTTGGGGTGTCTGCTCCAACAGTGTAACCAACACAGAATGACACAGACGGCCATGTTCCCCACCTCGTACTGCTGCATCAGCTGCACCATGGAGTCTCCTATAAACAGCACCTCTGGCTCAGCATCCTTGCACTCCAGAACAAACCTGGTGTGCTGCAGAATCACAACATCACCCAGCAGACCACACAGAAAGGTAAGGTTACACACTGGCCCAGATGGACGTATACACAGGGGGGTCATCAATGTTGGTATCCTCTAAACGTTCTGCAAACCAGTCTTACCAACAATCAGTAGGTTTTAGTGGAATTTGAGTCATCACGGTCACTTGTTGACTGTATGACATGGTGTTGGGGTGTGATGTAGTGAGAGTTGGAATGGTAGACCAACCTGGGACATCCAGCGATCATCTCCCTGTACATCATCCACTGCTTGTGCTATTGCAGCAGGGTTCCTCTCATCACCACTCATCCTGTCAGACACATCACAGTTCACGTTAGCACACAAAACCATAACCCTGTACATGAAAAAGGCCTGAAGGTCCTCTGGACAGGTAGGGTATTGAATAGGCTTTGGGAAATCTAATGCTAATTCCACAGTGACTAGTTCAGGGTGGATGTACTGATACTGAACCGAACCCTGTTTCACACCCAAACAAGTGTAAGATAAATGAGGAAGAACTGTCAGTTCCACTGTTTGGATTGATGCCAATCCGCTAAAGGGCATATTTATATTTAAATGATTTCTTGCTAAATTAAAAGCTAAGGCCATATGTTCCAAAAACCTTTTAGCAAATGATGATTACTGACATTTTAAATTCAGTTTGGGAATTGTCGTTCTAGTAGCGTTGTGTGAATTAAGCAGGTTACAGAAAACCTAGTACTTAGAAGGCAGTAAGTTGTTTTCGAGCATGCCACTGACGTTTGAGGTTGACTTCCAACCACCAGTCCTGCTGCTGTCTGCCGAACGGGTGGTGATGGAGAGACAACAGCGCTTGCTAACTACGGAGGCCCCCAAGTCAGCCATGGGTAGGATGGGAGTATCAATAACCAACGAAAGAAACGTAGCAAAACATCTAAATCTGAGCATAATAGTAACAGCTTATGGTCAGGAACCAATCTGGATTGTAATGTTACTTAGCTCTAACGTTTCAGCCAAAATACGTTGTGTCAATAATAGAATGAAAAGCGCCATGACAGATGCGCTTGCCGACCCCCTACAGCAAATACTAGTAATGTAATCACTGCCTCTGTCGCTGTTGTCTCCCAAAGGTACGATGACACAAGCAAGGCACGCCTGCGTGACAAGTAAGTAAATCGCCTACCCTCGTACCTGGAGGCTTCTTATTTGTGCCAAATATTGCCAAACAGCCCAAATATTCCCTCGCGCACGGAGGCTACCAGGCTCCGATGACTTGGGTGTGCGACCACGGATGCAAGTGCGTCGGTTCGGATGCTGCTCTCGCGCCCCTTGCTTGCTAGCTGACTGGCTGGGTAGACAGCAAAACAACCTGATAAATAAAATATTTGCTTTCAATATTTGCTTCAACAACCAACTAAAAGGTATATTCTCTGCTGTTCTGAATAGGAAATAAAACAATTATCTACTCTTAAATGTTTCAGGTTATTTTAAATCTAAAACTTTTCGGTCGAGTCGCCCTAGCCTCCCGCTTTCAGCATCAGACGTTTTCTTTCAGTCCTCGGCGTTTGCTTATTCTTATTCTTGTTATATGACGTTGGCAACCAACGTTTCTGGTGCATTACCGACACCAACTGGACTGGAGTGTAGAAGAAGATAAAGAAGTAAGGGGGTGGAGGGGGTCAGTGGGAGTCACCTGGCCTTGTTGATGAAACGGATGGGTAGAAACTGTAGCCTCCTGCCGGATGGGAGTGACTGAAACAGTTTGTGTTCAGGGTGGGAGGGGTCAGCCACAATCTTTCCTGCATGCCTCAGGGTCCTGTGTGACGTCAGTGATCCTGCAGGTAGATTCAGGCATGTGCAGCTGGGAGAGCTTGTCCTGCATCAGAGCTGGAATTATGGTATTAAAAGCAGATCCTGGCATAGGTTCTTGAGGATTCCAGGTCCTGGAGGATGAAGTGGAGAGCCATGTTTACTGCATCGTCTACCGACCTGTTGGCTCTGCCCTAATCCCCAATCCTGAATGCTTCCTGCTTCTCCAGCCTTAGCTGTCTGAGTTTAGATGTGTTTCAGGGTTAGTCATTATTATAACTCACCCGGTGCATGATGGTATACCGTCATCCAGACTGGTGTACCTTTTTATCAGATATGCTACAGTCTTCATCACTTGATCAGTGAAAGGCTGTTTAGTTGAAGCCTTAGTTCAAACTTTGAATGACTACAGGGATGAGTAATTTTTTGATGACCTATGTAATGAAGTGTTGAACAAAGCTGAGCAAAGTGATAATGCAATACATCCCCTGCTAATGACAAAATGCTCAGATCTCAATTAAATGAAGATTGTTACTCTACTGCAGGTCAGAGATCAGATTCAGAAATAGATAAATACAATTTTCCTTCCACCATGTTCTACCCTGTCTTAGATCAGATGCTTTTAACAAACGGTTCTCTAACAGAAACTGTGATATAATGAATGCCATCTAACACTAAACCACAAATGTGATGCATTTCTCAAAGAAAAGTATAAAGAATAAGTTATTATATAATTATGAACATGGTATTTTGCCTATTAATGCCTCCAGTGCAGTGACTACACAACAACGTGTAATGTAACCCCTCTAGCCGTACATATGGCCCAAGCCTGGCCACCCCATTTGAAATGGTTTAGAACCGCCACTGCGCTTTACAATTTTCAGACTACGGAGTTCGTGTAGGGATTGGATTCTCATAAACAATCTGTACATCGACGTAAAGAACATACAACTGTCACAATCGGTGTTTCGTTTGACGATTTGCATTGTATTTGAGTTTTGGGCTAACTAGATGTTGCGGACATGGCTGGAAATCCTTGCGATTCTAGGTGGATTCGCAGTGCCAGGTAAGTTTGAAGTTACTTCCTTAATTTCTGTATTCAGTTTTGTCAATCTTATTGTGTTATCAAGTCCATCAACACTATGTTATAAGTCATATTTTGTTTCATAGGAAGACATTATAGGAAGACATTCAGGTTTACATCCAGACATATCCCTGTCGATGTTTTTAAACAGCAAATATCGATTATTGTGCCACTTCATTAACATCAACCATTGAATTTTGAACACAACCTCACCTCCCAAGCTCCACCACAACCCTCCTGCATGACTGGTGGACTGTACATCTTTCTGGTTCAGTTAATACATATGAACATTCACGATATGGTCTACACGTTACAACATGACTTATTTGTTTAAGGCATTCACTTTTATAGACTGCTGCTTTTATAGACCCTGCTGACAGGGCCGCCTGTCACGGTCACCACCAGATTCTGCTAAAATGCAGTACAGAACATTGCATAAACAGCTTGATCTATATTGACGCCTGCAGAACATGATGGAAATGTTTCTATAAGATCCATATTAGGTTGAAATGTCAAAAGTAGCTACCTGTGTAAGGAACTACATGTAACGTTAGCTAAAGTTTCAAGAGATCAACACATTTTCTTTACATAGAAAAAACTTAACTCTTCTTTGATGGTGTCATCCAGCTAGCAAACAAAACTTTAGTGAGCGAGCTAATATGTTTTGCAACAATTGTTAATATATAACGATAGCCGAACTACACCTAAATTCAAAATAGGAATGTATTTTTCCCAAAAAAATGGCAGTTCTCAGTTTCATAATTTGATATGTAATAATAATAATTAACATAATATAATGGAAGCATTTTGATTTTATTTGCATTTCACTCAGTCACCTTAATGCTACATAATACAAAGACGTTTTGGATAATTGGGTGCTTCCAAATGTGTGGCAACAGTTTGGGGTAGAGTGCTGACCTCAACCCCATTGGACACCTGTGGAATGAGTTGAAACGGCGATTGAGAACCATGTTCTTCTAGCAATGGGAGTTTGACTGTAGCCCTGTGGTAAATAGGAGTTTGACTGTAACCCTGTGGTAAATGGGAGTTTGACTGTAACCCTGTGGTAAATGGGAGTTTGACTGTAACCCTGTGGTAAATGGGAGTTTGACTGTAACCCTTTGGGGAATGGGAGTTTTTAGTGTAACCCTCTGGTGTATGGGAGTTTGACTGTAACCCTGTGGTAAATGGGAGTTTGACTGTAACCCTTTGGGGAATGGGAGTTTTTAGTGTAACCCTCTGGTGTATGGGAGTTTGACTGGTGAAGGTATCATTTCCGGCTATCCGCTACTCCAGTAATCTAAATATGTATGAACACACAGATCTAGGCATGTATCACTCTGCCCTAGGATACCTTCGGTGTATTCAGTCAATTATTTAGCATTCCGTCCTTTATGGACATGCAAGGATAGATAGGACTTCTGGATGCATGTTGAGTGATGAATGTTTTAACCCATAAGGCAGGACATTGAGACAGAGCATGAAGTAATGAGGAGTGTACCTGGCTGATAATAATTCTGGTTTGGCTCCAGCCCTGACATACACACTGTCTTTACCCAGGCTCCTAACAGAGAGATGTACAATCTAAGGTTGAAATCGTTTGTCAGTGTCCAGTATGAAAGAAGGTAGAAGTGGCTTTGTGAGTCGCTTGCTAACGGTTTCCTTGAATCTTGAAAACGTGGGGTTGGCACATCCCCCAAACCATTAGACTAACAAAGATTTGACTGTCAGGAAGCAATATAGCTAAAGGGCCAAACCAGGACCAATACCAGCCAATATTATTACTGCATTGCTAAAGTCCTAAAATCCCTGTATTTGCCAGAAGAGCTTTCTCAGATCTCCCTGGCTGTTTCAGGCCCCTATATATGTGAACTTCTGGCCTGAATTTTTGTATTCATTAACATTCTGGTATCATTAAGCACACACACTCACTAACTTGGACACATCGATTACCAATTTCTTTCCAATTCTAACCCCAGGATTCTAACCCCAGGATTCTAACACCAGTATTCTAACCCAGATTCTTCAAAAACAAACTCCAATCGCAGAACTTGAGCCCTAGCATTTGGTCCACACTAGTATAGTAATATTTGTGTGTGTTTTTCTCTTCCTGAATCTGTGACACACACCTGATTAACCACAATAAACAAATATTTATGCCTGAAACTTAATCTAACCATAAACCAATAAACTACAAAAGTGTACAAAAAGTCAGGAACGTTCACCGTGATTTCATGTAATGTCAGGACATTGTGACTGAAAATGTAGATACACATACTGAATCCTTAAACATCAGCTTTTCTGGTTATATTTTTGGGGCGCGTTGTATTTGCTCTTATTATGGCGATTGGTCTACATTGGACATGAAAGCTGCAGTGCCATGTGAGAAGAGATCAAGCAGGGTTACAGCTTGTACCGATCTGCGGTACAGCTCCAGTGGTAAGAAGAGTGTACTAACTGTACTGTACCACATTGGCTCCTGAGAGTCAAGGACATGTTTGCTGATAGAACACTGGATAGTGCTGTGTTAACTGCAGCCGGAAGGCCAAGTTTAGACTGAAGATATCTGCACAGGCATGGTTGTTAATCATTATCGAGCTTCTCATGGTGATGTGCACTGAATGTTTGTGTTTGCCAGTGTGCTCTGAAAGCTATGCGTAGACAAGTGTGTAACTGTGCCCCTGTGGCTCCACTCTTTGTGCCAGGTGTGCTGCGAGTCAGTGGGATGGAGGTTTTCACGTCCAGTGAGGTGGAGGCGGTGAATGGGACTGATGTCAGGCTGAAGTGCACCTTTAAGTCGGAACACCCTGTGTCCCAGTCCTCCGCAGTCATCTCCTGGAACTTTCGTCCTCTGGACCAGGGAGCTGAGGAGTCGGTGGGTGACCCGTCCATACTGGGGGACAACATGCCGGAGTCCTGCAGAGAAGGCCTGAATTAGGAGGGAACCTAGGTTAGACATGGGAACACATTGTAATACAGCTGAGTTGTATGTAATACACTCAGCTGTGGCCATGCCTGCCTACAACAACTGTTGTAGCCTAAGCAGGAGAAGGTCTGCGTCCCAAGGACACCTAGTCAATAGGGGAGGTTAACGAAATGGGTACACTTGGGTTTGGGATGTAGGCGTCGTGGGGGGAAATAGTTTTCCTCTCTTTGAATGGGATTATTTGATTTCTATACTGTACTTTTTGTTGGGTCAAAGTTTTGGATTTTAAGAATTGGATAGGGTTAACTCACCTTGGTTAAGACTTTAGAGAATTACATGAAAAGATCAAATTAGCTTATGACAATCGGCATATATAGAATGTGGTTCTACCTGCTGGTTTCGTTGTGTGAACTGTTGTATTAAGTGTTTCTTTACTGGCAAGGTGGGCTTTGACCCCCTTTGTTGCTTTGCATTCATCTCTGAATAGTGAAAATTTAGACCATGAGACCCACATTAATCACAACATGTTGAAGAAATCACTATCAGTTTGGCTTCCAGAATATAACAGAGTATGTGTACAGCGCTAGAATGTTGGTTTATATTTTCATATTTACTGTATTCTACTAAGTTTGATGTAGCGCTGCAGTCGTGGAGGAGAATGTTTGTTTATATTTTAATATTTACTGTATTTTATTAAGTTTGATGTAGCACTGCAGTTGTGGAAGAGTAAATTGTGTTCTGACTTCTTTGCTCCCCGGAATTGACATTGATGTGTGCAATAAGAATATTTAAGCCTATTATTTAGCCCGTTAATGATATGTTATAACATGCAATTAGACTGCATGGTCTCTTATTGCGTCACTACCTCTGTGCTATTCCTCTTAGGTCTTGTGGACTCCCAAGGAAAAGCTAGACTACAAACGTTTATTGGGTTTTTATTTCAAGTATTTGCTATCCTAGAAGTCTGTTGAAGTACAGATGTTGAATGCAGACCCAATGAATGCATTACCTGAGAGTCATTCTTAGGCCGGTTGCAGTCAACATTCTATTTGTCAGAGGTAGGATTGTGTGAGCCACAGAGAAAGATCGCACTGACAATGACTCCACATTCACTACTTTCAACACACTACGAACCCCCGTAGGCAGATAGAATACTATAGGACGTTCACCCTGAGGCAGCTTTTATTGTTGTTGGTGACTTCAACAGGGCAAATCTGAGGAAGGTTTTGGTGAAAATACCACCAGCACATTTACTTACCAACCCATGAGGATCAGACTCTTGACTTTTGTCATTTACAAACACAGAACCCCCGCTCAGCCTTTGGTAAGGCAGATCACACTTCCATTTGACTCATTTCAACCTACAGACAATGACTAAAACAGGATAAACCAGTGTTCCAGGCAGTTATACGCTGGAATAAGGAATCATTACCACTCAGGAATGCTTTTAAACCACACAGGGTAACACAGAGTGCCTTGAACATACAGCCCAGTGTCAGAAAGCTCGGTCTCAGTTGTCATGGGATCTCCAATGGGAGAATGGAGAAGAACAAACAATTGGACTATTCTGAAGTGGCCTTTTAAGAGTCCTGGTCTGAATCCTATCGAACATCTATGGAAAGAGCTGAAACTTGCAGTCTGGAGAAGGCACTCGTGAAACATAAAACAGCTGGAGCAGTTAGCCCAGGAAGAGTGGGCTAAACTACCTGTTAATCGGTGCAGAAGGCTCATTGAGAGTTACAGAAAACATTTGATTGCAGTTATTGCCTCTAAAGGTTGTGCAACTCAATATTCGATTATAATAATATGATAAGGGTCCCAATGGCCACATGCCATTTATTTTATTATGTTGAATAAGTCAGATTTCTATTAAATATATAATAAACAATGGTGTATTCCCTTGACTGTTTCAAATGATTTCCGAGAAATCTTAGTATTCTTCGTTTTCTGTGAAGGGATACCAACAAATTTGACCACGTCTCTATGTATCATTGTTATTGTAGCATACCATTCTTGCTTAGTGTTAAAGACACTTTAATTTACCTCGCTTAGGCCTCAAAATCATAGTATACTGACTGCAATACCACAATGAATGCTGTTATGATTATGTGATTGCCACATTATACTGTAAATGTTAGTGAAAATGCTGTTGGAATAAGCAATCACCAAAAGCCTTTTGGGGATAAAGAGATTACAGCTTGTAAAGAGTACAGGTTCTTGCATAAGAGTCTATGGACTCTATTGAGTCATCACTGAAAAACGTTGTGTGTTTTTGGAATTGTTCCTGTATGGGGACATTATTGTAGCAAAACTATTCACAAATGTGTAACATGATCCAAAAATGTGTACCACATCCCTCTCCAGTCTATCGCTGCATCAGCTTTTTTTAAACAGGTTGCTGGCACCAAGTAAAGTCGGCATATATTTTTCAATATTGTTCAATATCATTTCTCAATTTCAACATTTGATATGTCTTCTTTCTTTAAAAATCAATTCAGGGTTTAAATGATCGCATTCTGTTTTTCTTTCAATCTTTTTTTGGAAACAGGGTTGTATATGAGCTGTAAAAATATTTTTCCTAGTCTGTTATTAAATCAGTCCCCATTTCAAAAATATTGTTTGGTTTAGAGCAAATGTTACAGTTGGGGTTATGATTTGTGTGTGTGAGATGAATAATTTTTTGTGTGAGAGTTGAATCACTTTGTGTCATAATAACTGCGAATGTGCGTGAGATGTTTATTCATGCATGTATTTGTTTTAAAGATGTGTCTGTATGTGACAGGTGTTTTACTACCAGGAGAAGGCCTACCCCCCTACAGAAGGACGTTTTAAGGGTCGTGTAGAATGGTCAGGGGACGTACTGAGACAGGATGCTTCCATCCGCCTGAAGGACGTCCTCTTCACCTTCAACGGGACGTACACCTGCCAGGTCCGCAACCTGCCCGATGTCCACGGTATCAATGGAGAGGTCGTCCTCAAGGTCGTCAACAAAGGTCAGTCATGTCTGAAGCGCAAATACCATGTATCTAAAGCCATATCACCTTGACGAAATGAATGACCACCTAACCCTACAGAGAGTTTACAAATAACTACCTGGTAAATACAGTTGTGCTCAAATGTTTGCATACCCTGGCAGAAATTGTGAAATTCTGGCATTGGTTTTGAAAATATGACTGATAATGCATAAATTCTTAATAAAGGGTCTTTTAGTTAAGGATAGTGAACATATGAAGCCATGTATTATCACATAGCTGTTTGGCATCTTTTTAAAATCATAATGATAACAGAAGTAACCCAAATGGCCCTGATCAAAAGTGTACATACCCTTGAATGTTTCGCCTTGTTACAGACACACAAGGTGACACACTGGTTAAAATGTCAATTAAAGGTTATTTTCCCACACCTGTGGCTTTTTACATTTCAATTAGTGTCTGTGTATAAATAGTCAATGAGTTTGTTAGCTCTCACGTGGATGCACTGAGCAGGCAAGATACTGAGCCATGGGAAGCAGAAAAGAACTGTCAAAAGACTGGCGTAACAAGGTAATGGAACTTTATAAAGATGGAAAAGGATATAAAAAGATATCCAGAGCCTGGAAAATGCCAGTTAGTACTGTTTATTCACAATTGAGGGATCTCTTGATACCAAGCCAAGGTCAGGGAGACCAAGAAATATTTCAGGCGCAACTGCCAGGATACAAAGAAAACCCCCCAGGTGACCTCAGGAGAAGGTTGTTTCAAGGAGCACAATATGATGATACCTGAACAAAAATGTGCTGCATGGTCTAGTTGCCAGAAAGAAACCTTTACTGGGCCAATACCACCAAAAGCCTGGTGACAATATAACCAACAACACCTTGACACGCATCGCAGCTTCTGGCACAATGTAATTTGGAGTGACGAGATCAAAATGAAGCTTTATGGTCAACAAGGCCTAAAGTGAAAAGAATACAATCCCCAATGTGAAGCATGGTGTTGGCTCACTGATGTTGTGGGAGTGTGTGAGCGCAAAAGGCACAGGGAATCTTGTGAAAATTGAGTAGCATGTTGTCACAAAATACTGGCAGACAATTTGCGTTCTTCTGCACGAAAGCTGCGCATGGGACACTCTGGGACTTTCCAGCATGACAATGACCCTAATCACAAGGCCAAGTTCACCCTCCAGTGGTTACAGCAGAAAAAGGAGAAGGTTCTGGAATGAGCAGCTTTGCCACCTGCAAGAATGTGGGGCCTCATAGACAACTATTACAAAGACTGCATGCTGTCATTGATGCTAAAGGGGGCAATACGCAGTATTAAGAACAAAGGGTATGCAGACTTTTGAACAGGGGTCATTCCATTTGTTACTTTGTTGCCATGTTTTGTTTTATGATTGTGCCATTGGGTTATGACCTACAGTTGAATATGAATCACGTACGAAGTAAATGTGTTTTACCTGCTTACTCATGTTTTCTTTAATAATGGTACATAAATGACCAATTCTCCAAGGGTGTGCAAACCTTTGAGCACAACTGTATATTGGGGTGAAATCAGTGATTATTTAGTTTTGTTTGCCGCTCGGTCCAGCGTCTGTCTCTGAGATGGGCCTACTGGCTGCAGCCGTCGGTGGAGCCGTCGCCGTGGTCCTGCTGCTTCTGGTCGTCTTCATGGTCGTCCGGCATTGCAGGCACAGCGGCATCGAAGACCTGCAGCTGGAGAGGAGGGATGGGCAGGAAACCACGGAGCTACATGAGAGAGCGCTACAGTTTAGGGCCCAGCAGGACACTGAGCTGATGTTAAACCTCATGCAAGAGAAAGAGCTCAATGTCACGGAAAAGAACTGAAATCACCCTACAGGCATCTGGGGCGGTTCAAGGCCCCTCCCTCTCGGGTGACTGGAGAGACTGGTGTCTGACTGGAGAGACTGGTGTCTGACTGGAGAGACTGGTGTCTGACTGGAGAGACTGGCGTCTGACTGGAGAGACTGGCGTCTGACTGGAGAGACTGGCGTCTGACTGGAGAGACTGGCGTCTGACTGGAGAGACTGGCGTCTGACTGGAGAGACTGGCGTCTGACTGGAGAGACTGGTCCTCACTCCTTCACCATGACTGACAAAACTAACTACTGTAGTTGTTTCAGTTCATATTTTTTTTTTACAAACAACTGCGATTAGAGCCTCTAGCAAATCCTCTGATTCTCCATGGAAACGTCAGTTTCTTTTCTTGGATTTTATAGATGTCAATTTTTATTTCGTACATGTACTTGTAAATATCAAAACTGTCTGTACTATTGCACATCTAAATGAGGTTAAAAAATACATTTACATAACTTACATTTTTAAATAAAGGAGTGCTTTAAAATTTGCTACACCGGGTCGTTTATAGTTCAGCTGGTAGGTAATATGGCACTTGCAAAGTCAGGGTTGGGGGTTTGATTCAAAAAGTGGCTTAGTGAAACAAAGTATGAACTCACTGCAAGTGAGCTCTGGATAAGAGTGTCTGCTAAATTACGTAAATGCAATAACCAGTTGGGGTACAGAAAAACAAGAAATGATGGACCTATTCTTCAGGACTGTGTAA
Organism: Novumbra hubbsi; assembly: GCA_016801125.1. NCBI lineage: Eukaryota > Metazoa > Chordata > Actinopteri > Esociformes > Umbridae > Novumbra > Novumbra hubbsi. The sequence continues at coordinate 14,441 of JACXGK010011519.1, forward strand.
TATCACTCTCACATCCAGAGACACCAGAAAGGTGCGAGCACTGGCCACACTAGACTACTGTTTACCTTTATGGCGAAGCGTCTTTCCACTGTTGTGCAGTGGTTTTATTTACTTAGTGTGTTGTGCAGTGGTTTCATTTCCCAACGTTAACGCCTTACTGCTGTTAGCAGGGCAGTGATTATGGAAGTACACTGTTTGAGGAAGGCTTGTTCCAGTCAGTTGTTGTGTTAGTATAACTTTTCATCCCTGGCCATGAGATGAGCTATTTTGTGAAAGATGGCACCCCCTTGTGTAAAAAGATGGCATCCCCTTGTGTAAAATGATGGCAACCCCTTGTGTAACCCTGTGTGTCATTTGAGAAACGTTAGAAGCATGGTCTTAACTGTTAACTGTATCCGGGGGGGGGGGGGGGGGGGTGTCCACAGGGTTGATAATATGGAATAAAAGTTGCCACCTAAAATTAGGCAGGTGGACGGTGTAAACTAGATCATCTATTAATTGTAAGCATGAGATTTTTTTTTTTTTACCTTGAGTAAAGTGTAGAGACTGAGAGGAATGATTCTACAATAGCTGACCACTCATTATGTGAGGCATTTATCTGGTGGGAGTCATCCTTGTCCCGGTCACAGTTCGCTAATGGTGCTACCTAACCTACCCAACCCTACCTCTCTAACTCTACCTTACTCTAATTTACCTAACTCTAACCTACCCAACCCTACCTTACTCTAACCTAAATATAATCTTAACTGTACCTAACTCTAACCCTACCGAACTCTAACCCTACCTAACTCTAACCCTACTGAACTCTACCTCTAACTGTACCGAACTCTAACCCTACCAAACTCTAACCCTACTGAACGCTAACCCTAACTGTACCTAACTCTAACCCTACCAAACTCTAATGTCAACGTTGCAGGATTGTTTAGGGCTTGTCACTGAAAGGACAGTGTGTGCTTGTGTCTATACGTGTGCAGCTGTGCATGTTTGTATGTTTTTTTGGACCAAATGGATGGTTATCTTTTAGCGTCATCTGACAGTAGGTATTAAGAATGATCTTACAGTACTGTGTGTGTGTGTGTGTGTGTGCATGCTCTTACACTGCAGTAAATCAATGTGTGACTGTCTCCTCCCCCGGGGGCATATGCTGTACTGCATTAATGGCAAAGGACACATCATCCAAGGGACTGTGTTAGCTAATTTTAGGTGATTGTGAACAGGACCAGTCGAATGTACTATACTGTGATAAATGTTGTGCTATGTGTGGGGATATGTGTGTATGTGGGGATATGTGTGTATGCGGGGGTATGTGTGGGGATATGTGAGTATGTGGGGGTATATGTGGGGATATGTGTGTATGTGGGGGTATATGTGGGGATATGTGTGTATGTGGGGGTATATGTGGGGATATGTGTGTATGTGGGGG
>JACXGK010011520.1:0-15863 GCA_016801125.1 Novumbra hubbsi
GAATTAATTCATGTAATAGCTGAAATTATTAGGTTTGTTTGCTTAATACACTGCTTAATATAATGATGTGTTAGGCACAAGATTGTTGTGTCTCACCTTGACAAAGTTTCTGTTTTGTCAACGCTGGATTTGTAAGAATGGTACATGATAGATTTCATAAAATAAAACAAAGTATAATATTAATGTTTATATAGCAGTAGCAATAACAAATAAAAATTTACCCTTTGAATATATTCTATATGTTTAATTAACACTGCATTAGGATTATGTTTACATAGTCACTTTATTGACCATACTGATGCATCCAAAACATCATAAACAACAGTTTGTTGAGCATTACCTCCATCTGTGTCTTGGCATGTATCTTCTTCATCACCAAAGGTTTTAGAAAAGACGTGTGTTAATTACAATTGCAAGTAGAACATAATTAGATATATTCAGCAATAAATGTATACATATTATTAAATAATAAAAACAACCTACCTTTGAAAAGGCCTGTTTGTTCTGTTAAATGGAAATCATGCACAGTTAAAAAATTGCAAATATGTTGAACATTTGCTATAACATGAGTTCATGTAAATATAATATTTTTGAAAAAAATCTAAATACCTGTTGGGCTCCCTATCCATTCTGTTTCATCTGTAGTGCAATCACAAACAAATATAAGTATACAACACTTCAATACAATACACTACATATACCGTTTAACATATGCTCAAAATGATCTTTAAATATTACAAATAATATGAAACCATCAAAACGTTTGTTTTTGAGATTTGGACGTGAGACAATTTCTTGAACGTGAGAAACTCTACAGAAGACAAAAGTAAGTTCTGTTAATGTAGTGCAAGTTTTAATATTGGTGAATAATGAAATCACTAAACAAAAATATGTTTGCATTTTTTGGATTAGAATCTAGCTCACGTCACTAATGCACCACTAACATCTATCCTGTACAACCAGTACGACCACAAATGACCCATTAACATTTATTGCATGGTATTGATCATTAATTGATATACCTGTCTTTTTATTCCAGAGGAAAAGTCCAATTACCAGAAAGACTACTAGCACATTAATGAGTATTGTAATGAAAGCTGATCTCCAGTTTCCTGGGAAAAAAGGAAAATGTAAATAAGAAGTGAGACTCCCATTTCTGATGATGTCTACATGAATGAAGAAAACAGCTATCATGTTTAAGTGCAACATACATTTTAAAAGGTAATTAGTCTCACAATAATTTTTTAGAACAAAAACAAACTGAGCATTCAGTCTTAATCACTCTGTTTAAATGGGTTTGGTTGTGGGATTATTGTAGAAACAAACTTTATAAGAAACACATAGAGTAACTTCATATACGTTTGTAATGAAACATATACATGTTACAACAAAGTTTTTCCTTATATCATGAAGGTGGCTTTGTTTCTACCTACTATAAAGGTGGCAAATTAAATTCTGAGCCACTCAATCCAGTCCGTGATAGTTTGGGCACACTCTTAAACATATAACTCTGGATGATGAGCATGTACAAATGATTACTGCTATATAAGGGGCGGTTTTGCAGACAAAGATCATGATCGGTTTGTGATGTAAAAAGCACAATGGACATTTCTAAATGTTTGAACAACTTGTATTTCAGTTTCCTCAAGCCTAAAATGTATCCCAACCTTGGCGAAGATAATTAACAATCATTATGTTATGTCCAACACATGTTAATATCCTAATGAAGAATTGCGAGAGGCTCACCATGTGTTGGAGCCCTTGGCAGAATTCTGCCCTCCAATTTCTCCTCAGACAGAGAGACTGTACAAGAGAGCCAATCAGTGTCTGAGGGAGAATACAGCAGCCAACTACTTACACTCACCAAGCCTTGAGGATCTAGAATAAAGGAAGAAACATTGGGGACACAGTAGCAGTCATATAGTAAATTATTGCCTGCAATTACTTAATGCTTTTTGACCAGTTTTGATCTCTGTCCACATCAGTAGTAGCCTCTAAATGTAATTACCAGTGTTTTTGTGTACTTCTACTCCATTAGTGATCTCTCTCCCCTGTTTAATTCGCCAGGTGAGTTCAGGTTCAGGTGACCAGCCCTGTGATGAACAGGTAATGTTCGCTTGACCTCCTCTTCCAACAGCTACAGAGAGAACTGGTTCATCACCTGTTACTAAAAGACAGATAAGCCACAGAATAAATTAGGTTGTGAAAAGTGTGCATAGCATTTTCATCCGAGTTTCCTAAAACCTGCCATATATCACATTATTTGCACATCAAAGCAACCATAATATACCAACGCCCAGACATGCATACGCCCAACCAGGAATATCTGCTCTAACATACGTCATAACGGAAGTTCCACCCCTAGCATACGTCACACAGGGAGTCCCAACAAACAATAGGCAGTCCCACTCACCCGTCAAATAAAACCGTACGTCCCACACACCAGGGTCATAAATCATCAAAGTGACAGTATATACCCTAAAATAACTATTAACAGGTGTAACGCGGTCACAGGAACCTCCCGCATCACTGCCGCGTTCAGCCTCTCATGAGTGCCAGTACTCCCATTTGGCAAGGTTCCAAGGGGAGGCGAAGGGTGCATCCTCTCACCTGCATCCTATTTGTTCATTATGTGTTGTATTTAAGTGTGGGGTTTTTGGGTTGTCTTTGTTGGTGATTATTTTCTGAGCAGCGAGCGTACAAGGTGAGCCTAACCTTTCTAAAGCGCTACCTTTTTGTCAATTCCTGTACAGTGCACCCTTGTTTTTGTTTTAATACCTTTTGAGAAGTAAAGGTTTTTTTGTTATTACCTACCACTGTGTCCGAGCATCTGCTTCCAAACACTCCGAACACCCCAGCCGTTACAACAGGTTTGGCAGAGCAGACCCATCAGTGACATACCTCAAAACTAGCTACCCATTCCATATTGACTAAGCAGGTGAAACACAATTTAAGTGGCCATAGATGTTTCGTGAACCATCCCACAGTCTTATGTCACTTACCATTTATAGTGAGGAAGACACTGGCCTTGTCATACCACTGTTTACTGGTAACCTGACATACATACTCCCCCCCTGTCTTCCAGAGTGACCCTCTCCAGTCTCAGGGACACGTTCCCCGCCTCCAGCCCCCCAGTTAGAGACACCCTGTCCCAGTACTGGAGATCCATAGACTCCTTTTGGATCTTGTGATCTTTGTACAAGAAGGCAGGTGTGTTGGCGTTATGAGGTCGGTACCATCGCACCTCAAACGACTCCACATTGAGTAGAGGTGAGAGTTCACAAGGCAGAGTGACAGAGGAGTTCCATTGTGTACCAACAGGACCATCAGGGGTGGTCAGAGAGAAGACCTCTGAGGTTTACGGAGAGACAGAAAAAGAGAGAGCAACATCAAGGGTTAGACTTGTTTCTCACTCAGGAAGATTAAATGATAACATTCTTTTGATTAAGACAGTGAAGTGGACCACATTTTGTTCCCGGATAACTAATAGAATGTGTACTCACCAGGACTTTGGGCTGCGAGGGGAACAGTGAGAACCAATAATATCACCATCGTAGACAGAACTGTTGTGAACATGGTGAGTATTAGTGGGATGAAAGTATCTTCAAATATGGTACACTAATGAATATATCACAGAATCGTGCCAGCTTTTCTCATGGCACATTTGAAGGAATAGTTTGTCCTAGATTCATATTGTGGTGAAATAACATTTGTTCCTGAAGCCTCGTGAAGTCATTTGTCATGACAAGCCGTTATTCACCTCTGCCCCAACCAGGATTTAGCATTATTAGCATTGTCCAAATTCATTAATTAAAACTGTTAGTCTAACAGTTTTGAGCAACAAAAATTGGATTGCAAGTGTTGGAATGCATAAATAGGACATTTTTTAATGGTTACTGTCATATGATTAGTGAATAGACCTTACTATTTCTGCTGATAGGTGTTGTACATGTGACTGTCATTGGTTTAATGGCTAAAAGCAGGCCATCTGGTGTTTGTCATGGGATAGACTTTGTGTACTGATTGGCTATTAACTTTGACCCCCTCCTTTGTGCTTTGGCATAAAAGGTTGTTTACTTTGTTAACTGAATCATCAACAGGCTCTTTGAGGTAAACAGCAGCACTAATCTTTGTTGGACTCATTTTGAAGTAGGTCTCCACTTGCAATGCAGCATTTGTTATTTCAATTCAAGAATTTGGACAATACTAATAACTGGAACAGAGTTGTAGCAAAAAATTACTTAATGTGCTTCAAAATTCAAGGTATGTGTTATTTCGCACAATAAAAAATCTAGGACAAACAATCCCTTTATTGCTGACCTTTGAACTTCTTGTGACAGCGTCATAAAAACATGTAATCATGATACCTTCCAAAATCAGACCGTTTTAAGTTTCAGGCTCTCTCGAGTTGTCAGATCAACCAATCTGAGCTTCACTAACATACTGATTTAAATGAGAACCTGCCATTGAGGAACCAATAAATAAAATGCTTTGTCAGATACAGTTCGGAAACACTGAAATTGTTAAGCTATGTTCCTGGAATACCTGGTTAGTGGAATCTTAATAAAATATTTCAGTCATGCAGCAAGGAGTTGTACATTTCTACTATGGTGCATAAGTCAATTAAATGTATTTGTAATGCAAATATAGTAATATTATAGTAAAATACACACCTGAGTGCCTAGTGTCAGTCTTTAGACGTCCTCCCATTAAAAGATCAAAACCTTATTTTTCTCACGATAATCTCAAAGACTCATAAAATAATGACTTATCACATAAACCTCATTCTATATTTAATATACAATATGTCCTCTGATAATCTTTCACTCCTGTCCACTCTCTCTGTATCCCACTTAGTTCTACAAGTTTTGCTATGTCTTATTCAGTGACCATGTATGTTAAACATTAACTAAGAAATGCAGACTTTAGTTTCCCTTCCAAGACCACATAACGTCATGGTTCAGATGAGACAGGACACGAGGCGCAGAGCGAGTGAAGGGAAACATTCTTTAATTCCTACTTTACATACCAAAACATAAGAAGAGGCACTCCACGAACAGCAGCACGGCACAACACAAACACAACCAATGATCCACAAAACAACATAATCACAGGGCAAATTAAATAGGGCCCCCTTTTAGAGGCAACACAGTGCAGCTGACTCTAGTTGGGGAAGAACTGAAGTGAGCATAGAGGTCAGGCCCTGACTTTGACCCTCAGGCACATAGAGATGCCTAGAGGTCCCCAGCCAGGATCTGACACATAAGAGAGTAGAGAAATAATGTACACACTGAATACTGACAGCTGTTTACCCCCTGATAAGACACTGAATACACAGCTTAGTTTAGTCTCCTCAAAGGAAATAATACTAATAAAATTTTTAATGAGTAGTCCAATCAAAAATATGATTCTATTTTGAACATTTCAGTAATTTAAAACAAGAAATGCCACATCTTGGTTTAACTATTTATTAGAGAAACACGATACAACAATTCACATGTTTTCTTCCTTTGGGGTAACTCAACACCATCAAATGATCATGTTTAAAATATAACTAATGACAACACTAACACTGTTACATAGTTAATATCAATAACTATGTCAATGAAGAAGATAAGCAGTACTAATCCCTCCACAGAAGGAAATTAACTAAAGAAGGCTTGGGTGATGGGTAGGGTTAGCAACTGCATGCTAAGATGACCAGCCAGAGTGGTAGACTAAGTACCTTCAAGAGACCAGCATATTGGATGAGGAAGTTTCCAGGTAAAATAGTTGTAGGTTGATCACCTCCAACTATTTTAGTTGTGGTTATGTTTTCATATTGTGAAGAAAATTTTGTACACATTAAGCTTTAACTAGACAACAGATACATATTTCCTATTAGTACATATTGTAATTATACATTGTTTTCATGGATTCATTTACATGTTACTGTCTATTTCATATGGATTCATATTTAATAAATCAGAAAATCTTAATTAATAAAACCAAGGAAAAATTGTAAAACTGCCGAAGCTAAAGGTAAGTGATGGCAGTTATTGTATTCTTCCTAGGTTTCTGTGTAATTTCAAAGAAACTGTTGGTCTCCATTAATTCATGTTGAATATTCTGTTTAGAGGAATCTTTATTATTAGAAAATATAGGCATTAATATTAAATATAGGCATTTGTTTTACTGATGAAGGAATACACGGCTGATATGGACCTGGAAAGGGAGCTGCCATTATTCTTTTTGACAGGTAAGAAATACATCTCTCCAAGCAGCAAGCTAGCCACTTAACTAGTAAGTCACTAGCCTAGTACACATGTATGTTAAAAATTATTATGTAAACATGTATGTCATGTTATATTTAGCTATGTATCTCAACTTATTCAATGTGGAAGATTCCTGGCTGTGTTGTTAGAATTTTAATCTTTCAACTGCGAATTGCTATTAACATATTTCAATATATTGTGGATCGCAATGTCCAGGACTGAACAATGTTGTTAGTTGCTATCACATTATTAAAAGTAAATAAATGTGATTTTGTTTTTGTTTAGTGTCTTTCTTTCAAAGTCTAGAAAAACTCCCAATATACAGAGTTCTTCTCCTACAGTTACCTCTGTTGTTGGACTAGTGTTGGTGTGGCAACCTTTATCTTTTTCATAAGAGAGAATCCAGAATCCATTCCTTGTTGTTAAACTGACTGCAGTTGCTTTTAGGCATTGTCTCTGGCCACACCGACATGCCATGACAGTTTTTTTCTTGCGTCCTCAAACTTCACTTCCCAGTAGTGAGCTATAACAAGTCTTTTTTTTATTAACATAGATATACTTGTCGCTTTTCATCTGATTTTTTTATTGTACTTGGCTCTTTTTTCATCGGCTGTTACTTGAATAGCTGGGTGAGCAGTAGGTTTATCCATTGAGATATTCTCTGAGGGAAAATAAAGATTTCACTCATTCACACATGTTGAGAAAACCAAGGCCTACACCAACAACATAGGTCTAATGCAATTGTGGTTTTTAAGTTATTTACCATACCTTTAATTTCATTCACTTAGTTGCAATCTGCTCCCCCAACATTTTTTAAAGGGTAAAACCATGAAGTAATAAAATTTTGTGTGTGAACAAAAACATTTAGCCTGTTTACCTTCTAGATTAATTATCTCCTGTCATTGTTCTTTGATGGGTTCAAAGAAAATATGTTTTCTAGTTCATTATCAACAATATAATGTAGTGAAGCTATCATTTTCAGACTATTGGAACACAACCATAGGCATCCAACAATTAATTATCTTCAACAAATTGATTGAATGAATAAAATAAAAAAAAGTGTTTCTGAAAAACTTAAATAAAACATTAAAAAAAAATCTTTACCATAATGACCAATTGTCAAATCCTAAATTGAGAGAATGTCTTAAAAATGGTGTTCTATTAGGAATGTATATGTTACCTTCTGGCTAGAATTGATCAGTTTGAAAGACAAATCATGTATAAATATCAAATCAATAATGTCAAAACACTTCAGCCTTAACTTTACGGCTGTTGAAGGCGAATGACCTAAATGTTGCATGTCATTAAAAAACTAACATTTAGTAGAGGTAAATGTGCAATGTGGTGCAAAATGTAAATATATTAAGAATGCAGTGATGTGCAAATAATTAATCACTATGTTTTATTAAAAAGGTACGAAGACAACATCTGAAATATTGAAACTGAGAAATGTGCTTTGCTTGTTTTGATGCCAGCAAGACATTTGAACTAGTTGAAGAAACATATGTTTTACTGCAGTGCAACACCACCACTTTGTGGTCAGTGTAGTGCACTGAACAATGGTAGGCAAAAAGGAATAGATTAACAACGGTTCAGCCGTTAATGGCCATCATTTGTCTTGAGTCCGAAGTTCTTATGTGCCTTTTTACATCTAAATCTACATACGCATGGGACAATCAAAATATGGCCACCTATGTATGAATACTGAACATGGACAGATTAGACATATCCATTTCAACATTTTGAGAAAATAAATAAACCATACTTGGCCTATTGACTCCAACACAAGTTAACTCTGAGGGGGATTTCAAAGCCAATATCACTGAAATGAGTGTGGCTATTTATATGCTAAGAGAGTTACTTTTGCATCCATCAGTGTTCTGAGATTGTACTTGCATTGCATGCAGTTTCAAACTCCCCTGCTGTGTACTGAGCGTGTTGTGTCTTACGGTGGTCTTGGCTAACTAGGCCATTCCCTCGAGTGCCATCACTCAACCGTAGCACCGGGGTCACAGTCAGGCCCGGCACTAAACGTTTGGGGGCCCAAAGCAAAGTTTTATTTCCCCCTCCCATATAGGTCAGGGCCCCTAGGTGACCACTTAATCCTACTGGCCCTGGTCACTTCAGGGCACATTATGTTAGGTGTGAGGAAAAGAGATTTTACTACTGAATGATATGACTCTTACCGGACATGGATTCATTTCACCATTAACATTCACACAATGGGCCAACCAACAAATAGTCCAAACTATTGCTACCCAATGTCTAGAATTAAACATTAAATACAATTTGCATACTGTTAAGTTTTGTCTGTACTGAGCTAAAACAGAAAATCAATAGGCAAAGTGTAGAATGCATGTTTCATGTAGTAGATTTTTTCAGAAGCACAAAAGGATGATTTATGTCAAATACAGAGTACAAAGATGTTCCATCTCTGTGGAAGAGCTGATTCTGCTCTTCTCAACCTAATTTTCCAACTGTTACCTGTTCAGAAGGCTGATCACCACAATGTAAACTCATTCAGAGAAACAAAGAGGGGACAGAGATCACTAATGGACAAAACGCAGCTGGTAATTACATCTACCGCCTCACTACTGATGAAGCATTCCAACTCCATGAATGTGCCTCTATAGGAGATCAATTTGAATGAACAAACCATTTACCCTAAACATTTTAATGAATGACATGCAATACATTTGGCCTTTTTGGTATCCACAAATTCACGCAAACAGGGTAAGAATTCTGCAGCCTTTGGCCTCGGAGAGGTCTGTGTGGATTAATCAGTAGTTGCCTTTGCAGCCTCTCATTCTCAGGGGGTTGGTGAGGGTAGGTAGTTGGCTTCTGTATTCTCATTCAGAAAGTATTAAATATTTATTTTATATTACTAATGTGATAGCAACTAGCCACTCTGTTCCTCTGTTCAGTCCTAGACACTGAGATCCACATTATATTGAAATATTAAGCTAAGGCGCTGACAGAGAGGGCTGACGACATGAAGAACCGAAGTCGGAGGAACAATATAAAGCTAGAGGGTTTATCAGAGAATGAAGAATGGCGAGATGCATGCAAGTTTTTGGAGAAATTGATTCTGAAATGGTTTCATCCAGCGCCGACAGGGATTTCATAATGTGAGAAGGCTTCTCAACATACTTCATAATTATGAAGGCAAACGGGACACCGCCATACTGTCACTGTTACTACATGCTGCAAAGAAGGCCTTCGATAGGGTGGAGTGGCCCTATCTATTTGACCTTCTGACAAGGTTTGGGTTTGGGGAACGATTCTGCAAGTGGGTTAAGATTCTTTGTAATAACTCAGTGGCTGAGGTTCTGACAAATAATATGATGTCCAAGCCTATTGGCGTCTCCAGGGGATGTCAGCAGGGTTCACCTCTCTCTCCCCTCTTCTTTGCAATCTCCATAGAACCCTTTGCAATAGCAGTTGGAGAACATATGGACATAACTGGTATTACTGTTGGCCAAATAGAACATACAATTGCCTTGTTTGCAGTTTTTTTAAAACATCTTAGTAAGTCTATTCCTGCCCTGTTAGAGATCATCAGTAGATTTGGGAAGATAGCTGCTAATGTTTCTAAATAAAAGGGGTGGACACCAGCCCAACTACAGTACAACCATCTTTCGCCCAATTGAATGCTTTACTGGGCATAAAAATTGTAACCCCCTCTTTGAAGGTATTTCTAACACTATTGAAAAATTGTCATCTTTACCCATATCCCTGATTGGACGCATACATATTTTGAAAATGAATGTTTTGCCTAAACTTCTATATCTATTTCAGGATTATCCCCTTGCCACCTCCAAAACCCCTTTTCCAAACAGTTAACAAGTTGTTCACTAATTTCATTCCTAGACGGCCTAACACTTTTACATTTGTCATACAATAGAGGAGGACTTCAGTGTGTTATTTTACAGTGGTATTATTGGACTACTCATTTAAAACTAGTCTGTGCTCTGTGTCATTTTCATTGAGGAGACTAACCAAAGCCATGTCTTCACAGTCTGTTATCAGGGGGTGAACAGCAGACAATAAATAATGTGTATAATACCATGAGGATGCTACCCTGTGGGGTTACAATTTTGTTTGTGTACAGCTCAGGTTACGCCCTTTTTTACTACCCAGGCTACTACTCAGGCAACGTTTCTGTAGCCAGAACTTATTTAGGATTCCAAAGTGTAATATAGTTTTAGTATCAAGAACTTCAGGATGTGCGGCTGCCTCATGTCTGTAACAGGATCTTAATAAATCACGTCACATTTCTCCTCCCTCTGACACTTATGATGCAGATCCTGGCTGGGGATCTCTAGGCATCTCTATGTGCCTGAAGGTCACAGTCAGTGCCTGACCTCTATGCCCACTTTTCAGTTCTCCCCCAACTAGAGTCAGCTGCACTGTGTTGCCTCTAAAGGGGGACCCTTTTGGAGGCACTAGGTCGTTTTGTGGATCATTGATTGTGCTGGTGTTGTGCTGGTGTTGTGCTGGTGTTGTGCTGGTGTTGTGCTGGTGTTGTGCTGGTGTTGTGCTGGTGTTGTGCTGGTGTTGCGCTGTTCGTGAAGTGCCTCTTCTTTTGTTTTGGTATGTAAAGTAGGAATTAAAGAAAATGTTCCTTCACTCGCTCTGCGCCTCGTGTCCTGTCTCACCTGAACCATGATGTTATGTAGTCTTGGGAGGGAACTAAAGTCCACATTTCTTAGTTAATGTTTAACATACAGGGTGAATAAACCGTAATACAACTTGTAGTACTATGTGGGATACAGAGAGAGTGGACAGAAGTGAAAGATTATCAGAAGACATATTGTTGATTAAATATAGAATGAAGATTGTGATAAGTCATAATTTTATGAGTCTTTGAGATTATCTGAAGACAAATAAGGGTTTGATCTTTTAATGGCAGGATGTCTAAAGACTGACACTAGGCACTCAGGATTGTATTTTACTATATGATTACTATCATTGCATTACAAATACATTTAATTGACTTATGCACCATAGTAGAAATTTACAACTCCTTGCTGCATGACTGAAATATTTTATTAAGATTCCACTAACCAGGTATTCCAGGAACATAGCTTAACAATTTCAGTGTTTCCGAACTGTATCTGACAAAGCATTTTATTTATTGGTTCCTCAATGGCAGGTTCTCATTTAAATCAGTATGTTAGTGAAGCTCAGATTAGTTGATCTGACAACTCGAGAGAGCCTGAAACTTAAAACGGTCTGATTTTGGAAGGTATCATGATTATATGTTTTTATGACGCTGTCACAAGAAGTTCAAAGGTCGGCAATAAAGGGATTGTTTGTCCTAGATTTATTTATTGTGCGAAACAACACATACCTTGAATTTTGAAGCACATGAAGTCATTTTTTGCAACAACTGTTCCAGTTATTAGTATTGTCCAAATTCTTGAATTGAAATAACAAATGCTGCATTGCAAGTGGAGACCTACTTCAAAATGAGTCCAACAAAGATTAGTGCTGCTGTTTACCTCAAAGAGCCTGTTGATGATTCAGTTAACAAAGTAAACAACCTTTTATGCCAAAGCACAAAGGAGGGGGTCAAAGTTAATAGCCAATCAGTACACAAAGTCTATCCCATGACAAACACCAGATGGCCTGCTTTTAGCCATTAAACCAATGACAGTCACATGTACAACACCTATCAGCAGAAATAGTAAGGTCTATTCACTAATCATATGACAGTCACCATTAAAAAATGTCCTATTCATGCATTCCAACACTTGCAATCCAATTTTTGTTGCTCAGGACTAACAGTTTTAATTAATGAATTTGGACAATGCTAATAATGCTAAATCCTGGTTGGGGCAGAGGTGAATAACGGCTTGTCATGACAAATAACTTCACGAGGCTTCAGGAACAAATGTTATTTCACCGCAATATGAATCTAGGACAAACTATTCCTTCAAATGTGCCATGAGAAAAGCTGGCACGATTCTGTGATATATTCATTAGTGTACCATATTTGAAGATACTTTCATCCCACTAATACTCACCATGTTCACAACAGTTCTGTCTACGATGGTGATATTATTGGTTCTCACTGTTCCCCTCGCAGCCCAAAGTCCTGGTGAGTACACATTCTATTAGTTAACTGGGAACAAAATGTTGTCCACTTCACTGTTTTAATCAAAAGAATGTTATCATTTAATCTTCCTAAGTGAGAAACAAGTCTAACCCTTGATGTTGCTCTCTCTTTTTCTGTCTCTCCGTAAACCTCAGAGGTCTTCTCTCTGACCACACCTGATGGTCCTGTTGGTACACAATGGAACTCCTCTGTCACTCTGCCTTGTGAACTCTCACCTCTCCTCAATGTGGAGTCGTTTGAGGTGCGATGGTACCGACCTCATAACGCCAACACACCTGCCTTCTTGTACAAAGATTACAAGATCCAAAAGGAGTCTATGGATCTCTAGTACTGGGACAGGGTGTCTCTAACTGGGGGGCTGGAGGCGGGGAACGTGTCCCTGAGACTGGAGAGGGTCACTCTCGAAGACAGGGGGGAGTATGTATGTCAGGTTACCAGTGAACAGTGGTATGACATGACCAGTGTCTTCCTGACTATGAATGGTAAGTGACATAAGACTGTGGGATGGTTCACGAAACATCTATGGCCACTTTGCATAAATTGTGTTTCACCTGCTTAGTCAATATGGAATGGGTAGCTAGTTTTGAGGTATGTCACTGATGGGTCTGCTCTGCCAAACCAGTTGTAACGGCTGGGGTGTTCGGAGTGTTTGGAAGCAGATGCTCGGACACAGTGGTAGGTAATAACAAAAAACCTTTACTTCTCAAAAGGTATTAAAACAAAAACAAGGGTGCACTGTACAGGAATTGACAAAAAGGTAGCGCTTTAGAAAGGTTAGGCTCACCTTGTACGCTCGCTGCTCAGAAAATAATCACCAACAAAGACAACCCAAAAACCCCACACTTAAATACAACACATAATGAACAAATAGGATGCAGGTGAGAGGATGCACCCTTCGCCTCCCCTTGGAACCTTGCCAAATGGGAGTACTGGCACTCATGAGAGGCTGAACGCGGCAGTGATGCGGGAGGTTCCTGTGACCGCGTTACACCTGTTAATAGTTATTTTAGGGTATATACTGTCACTTTGATGATTTATGACCCTGGTGTGTGGGACGTACGGTTTTATTTGACGGGTGAGTGGGACTGCCTATTGTTTGTTGGGACTCCCTGTGTGACGTATGCTAGGGGTGGAACTTCCGTTATGACGTATGTTAGAGCAGATATTCCTGGTTGGGCGTATGCATGTCTGGGCGTTGGTATATTATGGTTGCTTTGATGTGCAAATAATGTGATATATGGCAGGTTTTAGGAAACTCGGATGAAAATGCTATGCACACTTTTCACAACCTAATTTATTCTGTGGCTTATCTGTCTTTTAGTAACAGGTGATGAACCAGTTCTCTCTGTAGCTGTTGGAAGAGGAGGTCAAGCGAACATTACCTGTTCATCACAGGGCTGGTCACCTGAACCTGAACTCACCTGGCGAATTAAACAGGGGAGAGAGATCACTAATGGAGTAGAAGTACACAAAAACACTGGTAATTACATTTAGAGGCTACTACTGATGTGGACAGAGATCAAAACTGGTCAAAAAGCATTAAGTAATTGCAGGCAATAATTTACTATATGACTGCTACTGTGTCCCCAATGTTTCTTCCTTTATTCTAGATCCTCAAGGCTTGGTGAGTGTAAGTAGTTGGCTGCTGTATTCTCCCTCAGACACTGATTGGCTCTCTTGTACAGTCTCTCTGTCTGAGGAGAAATTGGAGGGCAGAATTCTGCCAAGGGCTCCAACACATGGTGAGCCTCTCGCAATTCTTCATTAGGATATTAACATGTGTTGGACATAACATAATGATTGTTAATTATCTTCGCCAAGGTTGGGATACATTTTAGGCTTGAGGAAACTGAAATACAAGTTGTTCAAACATTTAGAAATGTCCATTGTGCTTTTTACATCACAAACCGATCATGATCTTTGTCTGCAAAACCGCCCCTTATATAGCAGTAATCATTTGTACATGCTCATCATCCAGAGTTATATGTTTAAGAGTGTGCCCAAACTATCACGGACTGGATTGAGTGGCTCAGAATTTAATTTGCCACCTTTATAGTAGGTAGAAACAAAGCCACCTTCATGATATAAGGAAAAACTTTGTTGTAACATGTATATGTTTCATTACAAACGTATATGAAGTTACTCTATGTGTTTCTTATAAAGTTTGTTTCTACAATAATCCCACAACCAAACCCATTTAAACAGAGTGATTAAGACTGAATGCTCAGTTTGTTTTTGTTCTAAAAAATTATTGTGAGACTAATTACCTTTTAAAATGTATGTTGCACTTAAACATGATAGCTGTTTTCTTCATTCATGTAGACATCATCAGAAATGGGAGTCTCACTTCTTATTTACATTTTCCTTTTTTCCCAGGAAACTGGAGATCAGCTTTCATTACAATACTCATTAATGTGCTAGTAGTCTTTCTGGTAATTGGACTTTTCCTCTGGAATAAAAAGACAGGTATATCAATTAATGATCAATACCATGCAATAAATGTTAATGGGTCATTTGTGGTCGTACTGGTTGTACAGGATAGATGTTAGTGGTGCATTAGTGACGTGAGCTAGATTCTAATCCAAAAAATGCAAACATATTTTTGTTTAGTGATTTCATTATTCACCAATATTAAAACTTGCACTACATTAACAGAACTTACTTTTGTCTTCTGTAGAGTTTCTCACGTTCAAGAAATTGTCTCACGTCCAAATCTCAAAAACAAACGTTTTGATGGTTTCATATTATTTGTAATATTTAAAGATCATTTTGAGCATATGTTAAACGGTATATGTAGTGTATTGTATTGAAGTGTTGTATACTTATATTTGTTTGTGATTGCACTACAGATGAAACAGAATGGATAGGGAGCCCAACAGGTATTTAGATTTTTTTCAAAAATATTATATTTACATGAACTCATGTTATAGCAAATGTTCAACATATTTGCAATTTTTTAACTGTGCATGATTTCCATTTAACAGAACAAACAGGCCTTTTCAAAGGTAGGTTGTTTTTATTATTTAATAATATGTATACATTTATTGCTGAATATATCTAATTATGTTCTACTTGCAATTGTAATTAACACACGTCTTTTCTAAAACCTTTGGTGATGAAGAAGATACATGCCAAGACACAGATGGAGGTAATGCTCAACAAACTGTTGTTTATGATGTTTTGGATGCATCAGTATGGTCAATAAAGTGACTATGTAAACATAATCCTAATGCAGTGTTAATTAAACATATAGAATATATTCAAAGGGTAAATTTTTATTTGTTATTGCTACTGCTATATAAACATTAATATTATACTTTGTTTTATTTTATGAAATCTATCATGTACCATTCTTACAAATCCAGCGTTGACAAAACAGAAACTTTGTCAAGGTGAGACACAACAATCTTGTGCCTAACACATCATTATATTAAGCAGTGTATTAAGCAAACAAACCTAATAATTTCAGCTATTACATGAATTAATTC
>JACXGK010011521.1:0-15822 GCA_016801125.1 Novumbra hubbsi
GAGTGTCCTCTGGTTTCTACCATGTACTATTTCATCCGTGAGTGTCCTCTGGTGTCTACAATATACTATTTCAGCCGTGAGTGTCCATTGGTTTCTGCAATGTATTATTTCAGCCGTGAGTGTCCTCTGTCCTTTCGGATGAAGCCATTTACCAGAACTGAGTTTCAGTGCAATTTGATGGGTCAAAGGCCAATCTCACACTCAGGCTAAATCCATCTCACACACAGGCTACATTTATTCTTGAGATGTGGCTTCTTAATTGAGTCATTAATGACCTGGTATATTGATTTTAATGCTTAAATTACAATGTTACACTCATTGCTGTCAAATTACGTGTCCAGCATCAATGGCCCAAAGTGTCACAAAACATAAGAAAGCAACCTTCAACATTCCACGTACGATAAAGGCAACAAAAGTAGATTGAAAATGTGCAATTGAAGTAGAAGTTATCTATATCCAGACTGGGTTTGTAATGTGAAGGTATTGTATTTAAAGTTAAGACAGTAACCATAATGTTGTGCTGACTTTCATTTTGTCTTTTACAGGACTACCCAGAAAGTGTCGTCATCACTTTGTCAAGTACGTTTCATGTTAGACCTTCATTTCTTTAAGCCGTTCTCGTCCTCTCCCATGTTGTCACGCCCAAATATCTTATCTGGCTTCTGGCTTTTTTTCCACGACTTAATCTCGCACTCAGAAGTACTATTTGGTTTCATTAATATCTCAGAACTCAATTCGGGTCAAATTACCACCGGGTTATTTATGTAGCGGCTCTGTTATCAAGTCTTTGGGTTATCAAACCAAGGGCTGCTTCCCGGGCCACATCCCTCGCAGGAGTGCGTCACCTTGGTAACATGAAAATGAACGTGAATATTGCCAATGTAGACACTTTCTAACAATGCCCGTGGTAGATTCCAATGAATCCGAGCCTTCATTGAAGGCGTTTACAGTAACTGCCCTGTCCCTGTTGTCCCCATGGTCAGATGCGTAAACCCACCAACACCAGGGCATCCCCTGGAAACTGTTTGTTGGGAAGCGTGTGGACGGGCTCTCGCACTGTGCAGTAACTGCCGTGCCAGGTGACCTGGGTTCTTATCCCGGCTTACCTGGGAGCCTGACGCTGGGCTCGATGACCGTCCTGGGATGGTGGGACACAGCAACCTTGCCGTTTGCACTCTAGTGCCTTTTGGTGGCAGGTCAGGCACCTATGCAAGCTTCATTTGGATCTGCACTGCCATGCTTTGTTACAAGTCTCAGATATTCTGTGGCCCGTCTGACTTTATAACTGACACGGCGTCTCTGTTCGTCTTTGTGTTTGTGCCTCACAGGGCAAGGGCGTTGAAGTAAAACAGGACTCCCGCGAGACAGAACTGAATTCACCGTCCCATCTTGATGAGAAACTCTTTCCAGTTTGATCCACATCTCGTTTCTCCTGCGTTCATCGTGACGATGAATCAACACGAAGCTCCAATTGTCTTGGAAACTCTAAAGATTCTGTTAATATCTCAGACCATTGACGTGTGTGATTGAAGTGGATATATGGAATATACAATCTTTACTTATTTTGAAAGGTTATTATTCTGTCATGAGCCAATTGAGGGTTTTTGTCAATGCTTCTTGTAAAGTGTTCGATGAATTTGATAATTGTAAATACTTACATAATGTATTTTGTGGTTTCGTTTCTGCCGTGTTCTGCTGTTGATCTCTTGGTAGCGTGTACTAACTGTCATGATAATCCACCGTGTGCATCCTCAATTAAAGAATTACTACAATATAAATTTCTACATGTAAACGTGCTGTTGTTATCGCATCACAGGAATGTCAATGACCAAAAGGGTTTCTGGTATTTCCCTGATTTACAGGGACTTATCTGAGTGTGTTCCACCTTGATGAGGCCAGCTGCCTCTGTGCCACTCAGTACTGAGGAGAGCAGATGTTAAACATACAGCCTAGAGGAGGCAAATCATTACATTGTTTTATTTCTTTACTCAGATCTCTTTCTTTACTCAGATTGTCTTTACTGCACTATAAATTGAGGCTCATGAGTTAATGTTGTTAATGGCTGCTCTTCATACCAAGACATTGTAGCTAGAACAACAAGTTTGCTATTTGTCAAAGAGCACAAAGGCCAAAGGCTAGTGCTTCTGAAGTACCTGCCCCTGGCATTGCACCCAGACAGATGTGGAGTACAGATGTGGGTCGGCCATGCACATATTCTGGTGGCGGCTGCACTGGATCTGATTAGACTGCCTGTTGCAATATTTGAATCCCTTTGGCATAATGTTATTTGTGAATTGTAATGAAGGTTTGTCTATGTACACTTAATTTAAACAGACTTTACTGATGTCAACCACAATATTAGTCTCCACATGAAGACAACCCTGGTATGTAACAGCAAGCACACCTGGAACATCTGAATGGGGATAAAACATCTGCCCTCGTGGTTCTTTAGGTCTCAGCGACAAGTTAACACAACCCTTTCCTGTGTGAGAGGAGGAACGAGAGATCAGTGCGCTCATCAAGATGATATCGCTCTCGCTCTCGCTCGCTCTCCTACTCCTTCTCTCTCCTTTTTGTTTAAACTTTGAGCTCTTCATCTTGACTCTGAAACAAAACAACCACAGGGAGACCACAGACTGTGCCACAAGGAGAGGGAGGGAGGGAGAGAGGGGGGGAGGGGGGGTGGAGAGAGAGAGACAGAGAGAGAGAGGGAGGGGGGGGTGGAGGGAGAGAGAGAGAGAGAGAGAGAATGAAAGAAGGCCCCCTTTTAGGGCATTACAAAACACCCATGAGTCTGTCACGTACTTTATTACATACAATACTGCGTCAAAATAACTGAATAAATCCCCAATGTTGTTGGTAGTTGTTGAAATGGTGAATGATTAGGGGATGGAGGAACGTACACACGACATTCCCCGTTTCACTTCACATTTTTGAGTGTGTTTATTACCGGATCATTTAGGATTCATGAAAAATGTGCCATTGTGTATTTAGTATATGTTTCTTCGACATAGTGGCTAAACACAACAATATTGTTAAATGCAATTAAATACACAGAAAACCCGTCTTCAGTCCTGGCAAACACCTGATGAAGCGCAACATTTAAATTAAAGCATTAAGCAGCGGATAATTAAAGCATTACCCTGTTGATAATTAAAGCATTACCCAGTTCATAATAAAGCATTAACCAGTATATAATTAAAGTATTACCCAGTTGATGATAAAAGCATTGTCTGGTTTATAAAATTATTTTGTTGTCCTTGCTTTGGTTTATCAAACACCTTTCCAACTTTACCAAGCAATTGCATATGTCAGAAATTATACAAATGTATTACATTTCCAGATAAACATGCTAAGAACTGATTTTTATTTACAGGAATGACTTGAACAATTAGGGTTAGCTGTCTTACTAAGGGAAAGTGTAACAGGGTGTTTGCCGACTTTAAGATTACAAAACTTTTGTTTGCTACCCTGCTGAACACTATTTTCCTAAAAGAGATATGGGCTGAAAGTAAAATACAGCTATAACAAAAAACAATTAGAATATGATTTTTATAGATAAATTACAAAAGCAAAAACTAAAAAAAGAATTAGGTTTGAACATTGTTTACAAAATATCACACTTAGCCCATTTCTGTAATCTTTCCTTATAAACTAGTTCTTTGAAAAATACAGATTTGTATGCTTTTTTTATAAATATTTGGAAAAATAATTAAACTGCAAAAATATAAGTTATCAAAATAACACAGTACTGTGTTTTCTTTAAATGAGTACAAAATGTAATTTACCATTGTTGAAGCTTTGTATCCACTAGTCTTTTCTTTGTATTTGAAGTCACAAAATAAAATAGATATCTTTCTGACATTTGTTTTCTCTAAAATGTACCACCAGAATACAAGGCAATCCATGGCAGCTGGAAGAACAACTATGGATGGGTTTATTATTTCATAGTACATTGGCTGAAATAGTACATTGATACAATTACATTTCCAAAACAAATGCAATGTTCACCTGCACATATCACATATTTGGTAAAGTACTTAACCAATAGTTTTTCATCTAAAAACATATACAAGAAACATGGAAATAGGGCTTGAGCAACCTTACACTTGACATAAATGAAACAATGTTAATCCAAACATCAGGCTAACCGTCTGAATGAGGGAGTGTAAATAATGTATAGTCTTAAACAGACAAAGCATTATCAAAACTTAACACAAATGTTTTTTTTTTTGGAACAACAGAAACAGTGACAACCATGTTGATAAATATGTCTCAGGTAGGTTAAACTGAATGTTTTAAACATGTCAATCAATCATCTGCAATGATAGCAACTAAACTATTTACCAAAATCTCAACTATGTTGTCCTGCTCTCCTGCACATTATCCTATGGTCCTGCACATGATCCTGTTGTCCTACACGTTATCAAGTTGTCCTGCACATTATCCTGTTGTCCTACACATTATCCTCTTGTCCAGCTCATTATCATGTTGTCCTGCACATTGTCCTGCTGTCCTGCACATTATCCTCTTGTCTTGCACATTGTCCTGTTGTCCTGCACATTATCCTCTTGTCCTGCATATGATCCTGTTGTCCTGCACATTATCCTCTTGTCCAGCTCATTATCATGTTGTCCTACACATTATCCTCTTGTCCAGCTCATTATCATGTTGTCCTACACATTATCCTCTTGTCCAGCTCATTATCATGTTGTCCTACACATTATCCTCTTGTCCTGCTCATTATCATGTTGTCCTACACATTATTCTTTTGTCCTGCTCATTATCATGTTGTCCTACACATTGTTCTTTCTTTGTCATACATAATGTCTTGATGTCATCAAATTGAATATTTTGGTTACATATTCTGGGTGTGTGTATGTGCATGTAATTATCTGCCTGTATGTCTGCCTGCCTGTCTGTCTGTCTGTTTATTACCCTTCTCTAAACAAGACACACACAAGGTGAGCTGTGTCCCAGCTAGTCAGCGATTGGTACTTACTGTATGATGAGATCACCCAATGGTAGCTTCTCCTCTCTTTCTACAGGGCACCTGTAAGGACAACGGAAATTATTCTAATACTGACACTGTTCCATCACAGATAACTGGGGCCTTCTTCTTACTACATAAGAAGGAAATCAACAACAACCTGTCGAATGTGGTGCTAAATGATTGGGGAACTCTCTCTAAGCAGCTTTCCCCGGTCATCCCCTAAACACACACACGCACAAACAATGAAAAGGTGTTTGGGGTCACAGGGACCTCTGAGTGAGTAAGACAGGGAAGCCCAGGTGGGAGTTGAGAGAAAGCCCCGTGGACTGAGTCAACACAC
The DNA here is from genome assembly GCA_016801125.1 of Novumbra hubbsi. Classification (NCBI taxonomy): domain Eukaryota; kingdom Metazoa; phylum Chordata; class Actinopteri; order Esociformes; family Umbridae; genus Novumbra; species Novumbra hubbsi. The sequence goes on from JACXGK010011521.1 coordinate 5,334, forward strand.
AAATGGAAACAGGTTAACAGACAGAGCCCCTTTCTGTGTATGACTGTCTGTTCCTGGACACCCACCCTCTAAATACAGAACACACCAACACAAACCCTGTACAGACTGAATATTTAATGTCTTATGTCTCACTAAATGCAGCAAAAGGGCAACGATCCGGCAACATGACATTCAGATGTTCTCTAGTTTAGGCGTCCCCTGAAGTAAAAACACAGTTCCTTTTTCCTAAAAATGAAACTTTGGGTCACTCAAGATGTTAGTGCAGAGAGAACAAAAGACTGAGTGGAGCACATAGAGCTCATTTCAACCAAATCTGTATTGCAGTTTTTACCCAGTAACTTCTTGTTCTAGGTTAAATCAGCACACACTGTGGCCTGAATTTGCCTAGAGTGGTCTAAGCTGATGCCTTTGGCTGCAGCGTGGGTTTGAATCCCGCCCAAAGCTATAACTTCAAACGATGTTCTTTGTCCAATGAGGCACAACGTGCCTTGAATATACCTTTAGCTGTGCGTGTTCATCAACACAGGCTGGTTTTAGATACTGTTTAAAATCCTACATCATTTCCATTTTCGTGTTAAGTGTGAACCTAAAGGAAATTGCTAGGGTGTTTTGACATGTGAGGTCTTGAGGTCCTTCCACCAGAGGAAGAGCAGCTTGGTCCTGTCAAGTCTGAGGTGGTCGGCTAACGTTTAAGCAGAGAGGTTGGCCAGGCATGAAAACATAAGACTTCAAGATTTTTGTCCAAATAGCAATGATAAACCATGTAGGGATATAACGGAACCAAGGGGGAGACATGGAAGACAAATGAGAGAAGTATTAGGAAAAATGTAGGGCCGGTCTTGATTAGAATTGTGTGAACAGATAAGAAAATTGTAATTTAGCACAGCTATAGTTGGTTTAAATACATCCCAGCTCAAATATCTCAAATGGAACAGTTCCAACGCCCACAGCTGCAGGTTACGCGATGAGATTATTGCTTAATTTCGAAGATACGGTATATGTTGGGGCAAAACTCATGTTTCCATCCTTTTACAGGATGTGTAGACTGTTGCGCCACGGCTGATGTCACTTGACTGATCATATGAGTTGGCTCCGTAGCCTACACTCTTCCGGCAAGTATCTTTTAGTCAGTGCTCTTTCCATCGAATGTGCACAAACTTATTTTGTACACATCGGAAAAGAAACGAACAAGCACAAGTGCTTTAGGAAAAGGATAGCGGCTGTGCGGAAACAGCCCGGTAAAGGGTGGTTTTGGCTCTGTCCAGCGTACTGAACCATCCGGACAGGGTGGACAGAACGCTAATATCGAAGAAACATTTGCATACCCCATCAAAAAACAAGTGAATATAACAATGACCAGCAGGCATGGAGCTTCGGAGCCTGCGAAGGCAAACACACATGTTATAGTCACAAGTGTAAAAGGTGGTCAATTAAATGAATTCACGAGTCTACAGTTGAGATGCTTTTTAAAAAGAAAAATCAAAATATTGGATTTCCTTGCTCATTTTGACTCATCCGTTTCATAACTTAGGTTGTCCCCATTGACTCATCGACAACAGGTGCAACCGTATATTTTCTCGACTTGAATCATGAATGGAAGTAGGCTGTTGATTACCAAAATTAGATATTACTTTTGGTGTGAACCATTTCTTGCATTTAGGGGGCGATATATCCAAACGTATTCACCCGCCATTGAACATCTCTTTAGAAAAGACCTGGATTTATGACTCAGGATAGGCTGTATATAATTCAAAATAACTACAAATTATTGTATATCCGTTATCCATAATATTTTTTAGATCGAATCAAATTAGGAATTTTTGTAGAGAGGAACGTGGAAAGACATAGAAAGAAGAAAGAAAGGAATAGGCCGGACTCGATCCCCTGCAGCAGCACATGTGCAACAGAAACAGCCGCCCGGACATTCCCAGACCAGGACTGCCCCAGACCCGGACCGTCCCAGACTAGGACTGCCCCAGACCCGAACCCTCCCAGACCAGGACTGCCCCAGACCCGGACCGTCCCAGACCAGGACTGCCCCAGACCAAGGCCGCCCCAAGCCACTCTAGATTTGTTCTTTTTAAAGAACAGAGAATTATACATGTTTTTGTAAATAGGTAAATGAAAACACCGGGTGTCACACCAGCGTATAGAAAAGACTCGCAGGTGCCAGTTTCTGTTCATGCTTTTTCAGGAAATGATTTTTGTGTTAAACTATTTAAGGTTTATATATTTAGTGATTGGATTGAATACAGGCATAACCTGCATGACCAATGCATTATGATGCAAAGGTAGTAGTATCTTTTATTGGTACAAATTACCATACATTTGGTTTGTTTTATAAACATTAGTTGAAGAAAGGCTGTAGATGCCTACAAATATGATTGATCAAATGATTTGTATTTTAGTCAGCTGTCCATCCTTTTAAATGTATACTTAATTCGTATATATTGGCTAACTTTACTCTTTGACTGTTTTTTTGTCATCTTTTTGTGCCGTGTTAATGTGGTTTGTGCGCAAACATAGCGTCGCGAGGTGCAGCGCGCGTTTGAGGGCTCGACTTGAGCATCCCCGCAAGACCACCTTTGAATGCACGAGCTCTGTGCAAGACTCCTGCAAAGATCCCTTTTAACGGTGGAAACGCTCAGGGCGGAGTTTTAGGGTATCATACCATTACCATGTTATACATCCTACGAAGAAGAGCTTGAAAGACTTGTTGTGCCAAAATAGCGAAAATGGTCCAAAAGTGGATGCAAACATTTGTTTTATTGTTCTTTTGTCAAGGTAAGACTTCTTGAATGAATACACACACGTAATCCCTTTTCTTAATGGTTGTTCAATTCATTTCCATTATGTTGCCAGCTACACTTTCAGAAGCTTATAGTGCGGCTATTATGATTAACCTTTTTAAATTACTGATCTACGGATATAGGTCCAACGTTCATAAACCGACTAAATAGGCTAAGATTAGGTTTTGTTGGTTAAATCTTTACTTTTTATATTAATGGAATACACCACGTCATTCCTTTAAACAGTATTATGTATATCCATTGTAATCTAATGTAAATGAAACACCGTTGTTTGTTAGTTTTCAGCATATTTTAGTGATGTTGGTTTTTATCTGCACTTTTTTTTTATATAGACTTAAACCATCTTACAAATCTTACATTTAAAGTAATTGCATTATCAGTTAGAAACGCGGTGAGACCTTATGTTCGCCTATTTATTCGTTTAATTACACATTTTGCCTCACGAACGCAATCAGGAATTCTTCAGCAGATTTCTGCAACTACGAAAACGGACGGAGAAAGTGTACCCATCACCTGTGTACCGAGTCCTAAGGGCACCATGGTGATTTGGTTTCGAGTGAAGGAAAACGCTGGTATGGAGTTCATCGGATCGTTTAATTCAAATGACGGTAAACCTAAGAGGCCGAATTCCAGCGACGTCTTCAGCTACAAAGAAATGCACAAGAACATTTTGATAATTAATTCGTTCCAAAAGGCGCGCGACAGTGGTGCATATGGCTGTGCCTCGATCAACAAAAATATGCTCGTGTTTGGTGAAGTTACTCGACTCGCTGGGAAAGGTAAGCTAGCTACAAATTCAATAAAATACTATAAAACATGAATGCGTTATATGACGTAACACAGGTATATACCCTTTTTTATTCGATAGTTTATTTCATAACCTACACCGAAAACCGTCTGACGGCATCTGTTTTACGCCTCACGTAATATATTTTGCCGCAGGGTCTCCAACTACAACCACGACGACAGCCTCGACGACCACGGCCGAAGTGCTAAGCAACTCTACAACTGCCAAGGCATGCCCAGGTAGAGGTCATCATCAACAGCTTCCTTATCCTCCTCATCATCACCATATGAACACAATTACCCTGGTCATAATACAGACGTCATTATCTTTTTGACTGTGTTAATCTGGATGATCAGCATCAAATTGACCAGTGGTTTGTCATCACCTGAGGCAGAATGATAGTCATTGACCGTTTGGTTGGTGTTTCTGCAGTGGGAAAGGCAGGCCCTGAAAAATTGTGTAATCTGATCATTTGGGGCCCATTAGCTGTTGGCTGTGGCCTCCTCTTCCTCATCCTCCTCATCACCATATCATATTGCAACCGTGAGTCCTGCATCACCATATGAATCCATAAAACACCTTGCATTGCTCAACGTATCTACAAAACACCATGCATCACTCAACGTATGTACCCATAAAACACCACACATCATTCAAAATATGTACACATAAGACCCTATGCATCACTCAACATATGTACCCATAAAATACCATACCTCACTCAACACATATATCCCTATGTACACAAGAAACAGAATAAGAGCATTTGAACAACTTAAAAAATGCTGTCACAATTATTTCAGAATTTACAAAAATCTTAATTATTTCCATATTAATATTTCATAAGGAAATTATTAATCAGCTAATTATAATTGTATTCAGTTTGTATGACTAATAAAGTAATGTGAATTAAAAGTGTATTTTATTTTTCTTCAGGGACAAGAACAAAGCGATGCCCACATCATTACAAAAGAGAGTAAGTTTTTCTTTGTTAATACGCAAGTCCTGTTGATGATGTACGTAGCCTAGAAAATGAAGGTAAAGTAAAAAAACATTTGATAATTCCGGGTAATTTTCTCCCTAAACCCCGTATCTTTATCATATTCAGGAAGAGAATAGCAGCACATGGGAAGTAAAATCCTACAGCCAACAACAGACTTTTCTGACCCTCAACAGGTATACCAAAAATAAAAACCTCTGAATCAGTTAAACAGTCCTTTACATTCGAAAAGAGGTGTTTCTTATAGGATTGTAATAGCAGCACAAGCTATGCATTATGAGGAAAAAACATTGGTTCATTGAAAATACATTCCACTTGCAGTAGTATTAGATTTTTACACTACATTATTATTACGTAACTTAACTTCTACCTGGCATTCACCATATACTTAGTTATGCTTGATAACATTTTTTATCTGCACTATATAGCATACTACAATAATTTCTTTTTTGCCTATACTTACAGACACTGAGAAAGAGATTCAAGAAAGTACCCCATTGTCTCAACTAACAACTATTGCATTCTTTTCTATTATAGATATTTCTACCGATACATTTGCTCTGTGTTCTCCTCCCATTTCAACATACTAGCTTTATAGCATATTTGTACCGATGGTTATTGTAATTTGTCAGTCTATGGAATGGAGATGTATTGTTTATGGCTTGGTTTATAATGATGTTATAACATACTTTTTGACTTTGTGACTCCTTTGCCCTGTAAATAATATCAATGCCGTGAAACTTTATTTAACTCAAAAGATGCTCAGGTATTGTTGAATTATTCTCTATCCTCTAAAACTGTATGTTATTTTTTAGTAGACATTTATTATTATTTGGAAAAAGTAACATATAGTGGATTTTAATAAGAAATATTTGGCTGATTTTACCATGCATGTAAAATAAAGTTAGAGAGAAAATCCTTTTGTAAAATTTGTAAAGTCTACTGAATGAAGAAAACAAATTGAATGTTTTTTGGTACATTGTAAATCTGATTTAAATTCTTCTCCTTAAGGCACCTTTATTTTTACAACTTAAAAATACGTCAGAGGTTTGTAAAACTGAAATACTTTTTGAAACCTAAAACTTTTGCAAAAACAATACTGATCTACTGCATACAAGATAACAATTAATGATATGATAAGTTATATGTATATTTGAAAGTATTGTAAAGTTCTTAATTTTAACTGCAAGACAAATATACATTAAATTCCCAAGACCATCTTACATAACACGGTCATGTATTTATTTTCTTACATTTTAATATTAAGCTTATTTTATACCATGTTTCTGTTTTTAGTTGTTGAAGCACAAGGAGTTACGTCAAACATGAATACACACAGCAAAACATAATTGTTCACGTTTGTTTATTTAATTCAATTACCCATTTCCAAAATCTCTAAAGTTTTGAGTTTGAGACCTGCACCTAAATATGTAGAATTCTGTAATATAATTTTGAGAAAATGATACACAAAGTTTGGGACTTCTTAAGTAGAAGTGGTGGCCCTTGTAATTGTGTAAATTATACAGTGATGTCTAATCTAGAGCAAGTTTTTACAGTATTCAAAGAAAGGCAGTTTACAGACGTAGATACCTCCCAAGTTAACTTAAGTGCACTTTCCGAAACCAACACATGCTTGTACGAGGCAAATCACACGCATCCTGTTTAAACCCTGATTAATAGATATTGCTTTTCAGAAAGTAAATATGGGTAATTGCGTGAGCTCTCAGATGCACCCGTATCAAGAGGATCATTTCCTGTAAAACCTTCAAAACATTTCCATATTGTAAACTAAATGTTATTTTTGTAAAACTAAGCAGAACACGCTGTACACTAGTGTCTTGTAGAGACAAGGCTGCCCACTTGATTTTTTTCTGTGTACAAGAAGATTGCACAGACATCCCGATCCTATACACCCATAATATACATAGTTCCTAAACCCAGATGACACTCGCCACAACGTAATAGCAACGTTGGGACAATGCAGACCCTGAGTAAGGACAGTCGGTCCAAACACTGGACTGGAAAGGAAAAAGCTTTTCCTTTCCTCACAAGTCTTTACAGGGAAAACATTTACAAGAAACTATCTCCCCCACCTCTCTCTCTCTCTCTATCTCACCCTCTCATTCATTTATTTTTCTCTCTGTATTTCAAAGGAAATAAACCAAAACAAGTACAATCTTCTTTTATGTGCGAAACCAAGCAGGAAAAGCGTTGCGTACGGTGTGTGTGTGTACGCGCACCAATGTGTGTGTGTGGTTGTCAGTATGGGTGTGTGTGTGGTCATGTTTTCTTTCTCCTCCAGCATAGGTTCAACACCATTTAGAAAAATAGAATCATCCTTCACAGGAGCTCCCTCGAGTGGCGCCTCTGTGTGGCAAAGACGTGTAGTATGTAGTGCGCTTGGAAACCTGAAACACATTAGAAACACACATTGATGTCCCAGGGGTAGAACTCACAAGGCTCTACAACGCCAATATGTTCATTAGTGCTTTGTGAAATATCAGGAGACACAAACCTCTATTGTAGCATTTTAAATGATTAAGAACTTCAATAAAGTTGTCAAGAGTCCTGGCCACTACCTGAAGGTCTAGCTTTTGCCACCCTTGTTTGTAGATGCTGGAACTACATCTGAACTCAGCTGTCCAGAAAGTTGGTCTACCTTGGCTGGGTCCTCTTGCTGTTTCTAAGGCAGAAAGACAGAGGTCAGAAAGTCAAATACACAGCGTTGGTCTAAAATGTGTTTCAGCGTTATTATTAGGATCTACATTGAGAGACATTTAACTCAGAGGAAGCTAATGGAGAGGCTGGTAACTCAGAGGAAGCTAACGGAGAGGCAGTTCACTCAGAGGAAGCTAACAAAGAGGCTGGTAACTCAGAGGAACCTAACAAAGAGGCAGTTAACTCAGAGGAAGCAGACTGAGGCAGTTAGGTTTGATTTTGGGGCCCCCTATCCCAAAGATTATTTATAGGTTTCATTTCGGGGGCCCCCTATCACAAAGGTTGTCTATAGGTTTGATTTTGGGACCCCCTTTCTCAATAGGTTTGATTTTGGGGCCCCCTATCCCAAAGGTTCTCAATAGGTTTGATTTCGGGACCCCCTTTCTCAATAGGTTTGATTTTGGGACCCCCTTTCTCAATAGGTTTGATTTTGGGACCCCCTTTCTCAATAGGTTTGATTTTGGGACCCCCTTTCTCAATAGGTTTGATTTTGGGACCCCCTTTCTCAATAGGTTTGATTCCAGGGCCTCCTATCCCAACGGTTGTTCATGGCTTATTAAGATATACTTTACCTACCTTGGACTTAGACTTTGACTTGCTCTGCATTAAAAGAAAAAACGGAGGCGATGGTCAGCGGAGAGTAGATAGAACGTCAGAGTATGATGAGCATATGGGTGACATAAGAAAAACAGTGTGCTGACAATTAACAAACATATTTTGCTCGTCATCCAGGGTATCGGTGATGAGTCAGTCTTTATCCAGCAGATGGCATTCATGATATGTCAGCTTCTAAGGCAGAACAATAGAGGTTCAACGAATGTATGCAGGACGCCCTCCTCACCTTTGGCTTCCCTCCTTTGGATGTTATGCTCTCTGGGAGCAGAGTGTCTGACAGGTCATCCAGAACCGGGCCTGACATGGGCTGGAACAACAAACACAAACAGTCAACCCAATGCTTCTGGGGCATCAACTGATCCTAGATCAGCAATTTGTTGATGTGTTAGTGGGTTCGGCTTGTCGAACCCATGGTAGGTACCTACCGCCTGACTGGGCTGTTTCTGCTCTGTTGCCTTGGTTACTGAGGTTTCAGCTGCAGGTGTAGAGAAGTCACTAGACAGGAGGTCCAGGGCGGTGCCGTCATCCATAGGTGGCTGTGAGGTAGGACGACGGTTACAAACTTGTTTTGCCCGAGTTCAATCAATCAAAACAGTATTACAACTGATCAGTGGATCATAGACACAATCGGACAGAAACCTCACCTGCTTGGGTCTCACATCAACGCGAGCTTTGGCGTCTGCCGTTGCCTGTGAGGAGAAAAACAGTCAAATATATTATTTATTTAAATATTAAAAAAAAAAAAATGCAAGAGAATGGTATATTATTACTGACGAGTCATATAGCAAAGTTCAGCTACGCAACTGAGTTTAAAGTAACATATAGCCCGTTAGCACACCATCTGGCACGGAGAACACTCATTTAGCTTTGACGCTAGCATTAGCACCCAACGCCTCTTTGGTTTCTACTTCAACCTTGATGATGAGATGCTTGATTGTCGAGATGCTACCTTGTGGTCTTCCTTGGTGGGCCGGTATTCAGGAGGCAGGCTGTCGTCTCTCTCCCCCATCTTGATGACCTTCTCCTCTGTGACCTGTTTTTCCTGGGTGAACAGGGAGCCAGCGGACAGGGTTAGCATTGCAGGAGCTCCTTCAGTCTTTGGCATTAGTTGCATTCAGGTGAACGGTTGCAGTGCCACTAATATCACGGAGACGATCACGTTTTCAGTGTACGATTATTTTGTTCGTAAATAATCGCATTTTGAGTACATTTCCTGTCACGCTTCCTGTCGGCTAAACAATGCCTGCGTAAACTCTTTAGAAAAGCAACACTCGGTACCTTGACGATGTCTTTGGCTGCGACAGGAGCTGTAGGCTCTTGGACAGGGGTAACGTCCATTAGGGTGTTTGACAAGATATCCAGAGCATCTGCCGTCCCTGTAGACAGCTGCTCCATGAAAACGCACAAACACACACGGAAGGTCACACATCACTGCTGTCAAGTGACCAAGGGGATCACACAAGGTGTGTGTGTGTCGGTACCTGGCGGTCGGCAGCAGATTTGACCGTTGGGGCGACAGAAGGGGATGTGAGGTCTCCTGCCAAGGCATCGAGGGCAAAGTCACCTGAGGACTGAAAACAGAGACAGAGTCGCGGAGGGAGAAAAACACAACGTTAGATCACGCTATTGATAATAGAACACTACTTTAAGGGCACTTCCTGTAAAGTAACCACACATAAGATGCCACACTGGACGGTCATGAAGACATGGATTCAGAGCAAGAAATGGTTTGATGGACGTGCAGCCAATGGTGCAGCCATGGACAGGGTATCTTCTTTTGTGTGGGAGGAGTTCAGTTTTCCATGACCTGTCCCTAGGCCAAAAACCTAACCTTACCCTAAACCTAAGCACTAACCAAAACTGAACTTTAAACCAAACCTAACATTACTCAAAACTAGACCCAAAAACCAAACACTAACCCAATCTGAACTTTAAACCAACCCTAACCCCTAAGCAAGAAAAAGGCCCACACAAAATTACATTTTCCTCGTTTTCTATCCTTGGGATTAACCAGGTTAGTAAATCATGAACACATATGCTCAACAACAACACCAAACTCTGCAGAACACACTAACATGTACTGGTGGCCCATTAAGTGTACCTGAGGGGGTTTGTTTTGGGGAGGTACCATGGGGCTCTGGACCGTCAAGGCTTTTGAAGAAGCCACAACGCCACCAGACAAGGGGGAGGCCTGGGAGAGATGGACATTATTATAACAGCGCCTTTATAAATGAAGAATACTCTTTATAACACACCCTTTATGAAACAGTCTTTATCATATACAACACAGTTTTGATTGTGACATTGTGAGATTTACTGAACATAAAGGCATCCAACAGAATCTCAGACTATTTCTGACAGAGTTGACCAATCAGTGAATGGCTTGACAGGGGAGTGGCCAGTGGTAGAGGGTGATGCTCACCTGTGTGGGAGGAGCTGGGGGGCAGAGGACAGGAGCCTGGACACCATGAGCCACAGAGGGAGTCATGAAATCACCTGACAGGATGTCCAGAGCCTCACCGGAGTCCATGGAGGGCTGAAGAGAGTGACGGAGAGAGA
>JACXGK010011522.1:0-15851 GCA_016801125.1 Novumbra hubbsi
GGTGTAGCTAGTTGGTCTATAAGGTGTAACTAGTTAGTCTATGAGGTGTTGCTAGCTGATCTGTGTGGTGTATCTAACTGCTGGTCAATCTGATGTAGCAAGCTAAACTATGTGGTCTAACTATCTGTTTTATGTGATATAGCTAGCTGAACTATCTGATGTAGCTAGCTGTAACTAGCTGGTCTATTAGATGTTGCTAGCGGAACTCTGCTGCGTAACTAGCTAGTCTATGTGGTGGAGCTAAACAACTGTATATTGATGGCGCTCATCACTACTAAACGCACCAGACCAGCCAGGGAGCCATCAGCTATCACTCCAGATATTGAATTGCAGCATAATTACCACCAGCCATCCCCACCATTTGCCGTTGTCCAGATCTTTGGGTGTGTTTGTTCATATGTGTGTGTGACTGTGTGACTGTGATGGGACTGAAACGGAAGTGAGTGGAGCATCAGAGGCCGGGCAGCTGCAGATGTTCCCACTCTGCTTTCAGTCACAGTTATCATCAGAATAGACTCACTGCTCAGACCATTGGGAACAGAAATCACTCCAGATGCACATCTCAAAATATTGGAACACTTCATAAAGACAACAAGAAAGACAGCGTAATACGAATACGGATGTTGTATAGGATAGGCTTTTATACCGTTATCAACTCAGACAAAAGTATTTTCAGATAAAAACTAATCTCAAAAACAGGAGTCAAATGATTAGCAGCCCTGGTTTTATATCTCCATGTGGAGTCCAGTGTGAAAGTACCATTATGCAAACACTGAATGGTAGAAAACACATTAGTTCATGAGGGAAGACTGAGAAGGAGAACCATTTGCATTGTGCGTGTGTTTGTTGAGGATTAGCGTCAGTATTTAACACATTAGAGGGAGATTCTAAGCCAGTGTGTGAATGGGGTGTGTTATTTTGTGTACCCACCCTTCAATACTTGGCACAATATTGCCCCCATCTGGTAGAATCAGGTACACTCAAATGCGTGCTCCTTTGTTATTCTATCCTTGTCGGAACCAGAAAAATATTTCTTATTTTACCTTAATAATGACCTTAATTCTTTGAACACAATTGGAGGTTTTACCCTAAAACTAACCAGTAAGCCTGGAAATCGACATTTTCTTTGTGGGGACCAGCTGTAACAACTTGTGAGGAATGACATCTCAGGCTTTACTGTCTTTGTGGGGACCCACTTGTCTCCACTTGTATAGGAAAAAACTGAATCACACAAACACATAGATCACACACAAAACCTTCACACCTCACAGCCCTGAAAGAGAGATAGGGTTTGGGTTCAGAAAACATTCCTTGTCTCCGGTCTTGGCCATTTATCCTATGGTTCGGTACATGCGGAACAAGAGAACTGTGGATGTGTGTGCTTAACCTCGGGGACACCAGTGGATGTAGCTAAGCCCATTGTAGCATTAGTTCTATATGTGTGTTTGAGTGTGTTGTCTGCATTAAAGCGCCTGCGCTCTAATCTAATAGGAGCTCAAGGCCGGGCCACTCTTTTGTTCCTTTCCGCTCCAGGCGTGGTGGGATAATACTGCTTTACTACATGGATAATACTGCTTTACTACATGGATAATACTGCTTTACTACATGGATAATACTGCTTTACTACATGGACCAGAATGCTGCGCTACGTACAATAAAAACATTATTGCGGAGCACGGGGGCCGAGGATAGTAACCACCTTCTGGGTCTTTTCTCACGCTGCCAACAGCAGAAGCCATCCCACTCTTTTTGACCAAAACATCAGCCCTCGTTTTCTTCCCATTTTCTGCCGATTCTGCAAATGGATTTGACACAGACATACAATGTGATTACTGACCCACTCGGGTCTACAACACCCCATGCTTATAGACCTCTGTTATTGTGCTGTATGTGAGTGTGTATGTGAGTGTGTTAAGGGGCTTGGGCCCCTCAAAGTTAGAGGCTCACTTTGAGGCCATAAACATAGGGTCCTGAAAAGGCTGCTCAATCAGTCAAGCATATATGATTATCTGACAGTTATCACATGTGGATGTGTGATCTGGTATTCCCAGTCTTATCTCTGGGTCTGTGGGAAAGTCTGCAAGTCTCTATCTGAGTGCCACAGCTCCGCCCTTTGTACTACTTAAGAAAAGTCATAAAGCGGTGTTACTGCACACACACACACACACACACACACAGGAAAGCCTGTTCTTCCTCTGCTTTATTGACTAATCTGAACAGACCAGTGTTGTGTGTGACTTTATTTGGTCCATTGAGATCAAAGCCTCTTTCACACCCATAACCCACCTGACCTGTGGGTGGACGTTGTGTGTGTGTATCTGACATGTCAGTGCCAACTCTGTGACTATGGGTTTCTTTTAGCCCTGGACTGCTACATTTAATACTCTACAACCGCATGCTGTTTTCCCTGGCCTGGCACATTCTGGACTTGAGTGAGACAGTTAACCGGATTTGTTCCAGGGTGGCATACACTATATTAAATGGTGCCCATGGGAGAGTAAATGTTCCAAAAGAACATTTCAATATTCACAAATATATTACACTTTTTATACTTTTTAAATGTATGAGAATAGGACAAATGGGACCAATAAAAACATCCATTGCATCACTACAATATCATAAATGTTATCTAACACAAATGTTTTCATCTAGCAGTGCACTTATCCAGAGCAATGTGCAGGCTCAATGAATAACCAGTGAAGTTCATGTTTATATAAGCCTGTCAATAGATATGGTATTGCTACCTTAACCGTGCTACTAGTACTGTAGTTAGCTGCTATAAAATAACTCTAGTAACATAGTAGTTACTGGGTACCTAATACTACTAGGAGTACCAAATACTAGAGTATACCTAATACTCACTATTATTAGTTACAATTACCCAAATAGTAAAATCCTCTCATGAAAGTACATTATACCTTTTTTACTTTTACCTGTTTTACTGATTACCGTAGTGCAAAGGAAGGAAGCAAAATATTCTCCTTTGAAAATTAAGTAGCGGCCAAAAACCCCTGTTCAGCCAATTTTACATGTGTCTTTCATGGTTTATCACACTCATAATCACATAATTCAACATGGCTCTTGATAGATTCTCAATGCGTAATCTGTCCATGATAATCTTCACACTAAAAATGTGTATATTTGTTTTTCCAGGTTTTTGTAACTGTACTTTGTACTGACCGTGTGTGTGTGTGTGCTTTTTTTTCAGTAGATTGTTGTAGTTGTACTTCGTACTGATTATTTGTGTGTTTTTCTCCAGGTTTTTGTAGCTGTACTTCATACTGACGGTTACTGGGTGTTTGTTTTTCCAGGTCATTGCCAGGGGGACCCCCCTCAGTGTCGTATCCAGAAGTGCACCACAGACTTTGTGTCCTTGACTTCACACCTGACCCTTGCCCTGGATGTGTTCGATGTGGAGTTCTGTAAGGCTCTGAGGGCCTACAGCGCCTGCACCCAGAGAACAGCCAAGTCCTGCAGGGGAAACCTGGTCTTCCACTCTGCTGTCTTGGGCATCTCCGATCTCATGAGCCAGAGAAACTGCTCTCGCGACGGGCCGACCTCTTCCACGCACCCTGAGATACAACCAGAGCCCTGCAACTACCACAGCCGAACGCAGCACGTGCACGCCCACCACCACACACACACTCACGCACACACACGGCCGGGGTACCTGTTCTGCGGGCTCTTCGGGGACCCCCACCTGCGGACGTTTAAGGACAGTTTCCAGACCTGCAAGGTGGAAGGGGCGTGGCCACTCATTGACAATGACTTCCTGTCCGTGCAGGTGACCAACGTTCACGTAGTAACAGGGTCCAGCGCCACAGCAACCAATAAGGTGAGGTGATCATTCATTTCTTTGACAGTTATTTGAAGTGAAGGCCTGTGAACTTTATAATGAAATCCTCCATTATTTAGGCTACTAGGTGATATATATATTTCCAAAGTTAGGGTGCTAGCAGAGTAGAACATTATACACTAACAGATAGTAGAAGATTGTCTCTGCCAAAATCCCAAACCCAGTTTTTGTTAAATTTATTAGGAGAATGTTCTTTCTGTTTATTTGTTCATTAATAAGGACGGACACTGGTCATAGCCTCGAGGAACTCCCCCCCGTAAGATGTCTGCTAAATGAATGTACTGGCCCACTTTTCCACTGAAGCAGTACTGTTGGAAGTATGCTGTACATTGTAGTCTGGGAGGGGAGAAAAAAGATTTCACATTAAGAGTTTTGCAGCTTTAGTCTATCGTCTATCTGTGTGTAAGGGAAAGACAAATTATCATTGGGCCTGTCGGCTGTTCAACCTTTCCGGGTTCCCCCATGCCCATCTCTTACTCCTCTGCAGACTCCACTGGCTTTTAGTTGAAGCTTGCATCCACTACAAAACGATTGGGCCGATAGCTAATTCATGCAGTAAAATGTACTATAACTGGTTTGTGATTGTCCCTAGCTAGCCTTACTTAGCCTATCTTAGCTATCTTAACCGTAGGCTTCCCTAAAGAAGAGTCTCTGGAAAATAACTAAAATGTAATGAAATCAAAATCCTTAAAATCATGTGGAAGGAGAGCTCATTAATTTAGTCCTGTGACTAAAGCTTGTGACTAACACTAGTGACTAACGTGGTGTTAGTTAATGGCTGCGTGTAGCATGAGCCATACTGGCCTGGCCTGAGCTGCAGTGAAAGGAACCACTGTGTGTCACACCTTCACAGACGTGTGGCTTCAGGCAGGTTACTGTCGAGAACGAGGGGCACCATACCATAAACAACACAACACGCACACTCTCATATAGCGCACACACACAGCTGCAAAACTTACTCTGTCAGTTCTGTGCCCCACAAAGGCATCTCTGTGAGGGCCAAGCAGCCATGTTGCCTCCCCCGACCCTGTATCAAGGGTGGGCCTCGCTATTAGTCATAATTATTAGCATTTACACACACCCACATACACACCTTTGGCTCTGACGCTGCGCCTCCAGCTCCAAAATGGCTTCTCAGGCCTCATCCCTCATGGCTGACAACTGGACAAAGAAGTCATTCATGCTATCGCTAATGCTAACCCAATGGCTGTGTTTCTATGGCCACAGCCTTGTAGATAGAAGAGCCTGGCGAGGGCTTACATCAAGCCACTGGGTCTGCCAGCTGTTAGCCACTGGATCTGCCAAATGTTAGCCACTGGATCTGCCAAATGTTAGACACTGGGTCTGCCTGCCGTTAGCCACTGGGTCTGCCAGCTGTTAGCCACTGGATCTGCCAGCCGTTAGACACTGGGTCTGCCAGCTGTTAGCCACTGGATCTGCCAGCCGTTAGACACTGGATGTGCCAAATGTTAGACACTGGGTCTGCCTGCCATTAGCCACTGGGTCTGCCTGCCGTTAGACACTGGGTCTGCCTGCCGTTAGACACTGGGTCTGCCTGCCGTTAGACACTGGGTCTGCCTGCCGTTAGACACTGGGTCTGCCTGCCGTTAGACACTGGGTCTGCCTGCCGTTAGACACTGGGTCTGCCAGTCGTTAGACACTGGGTCTGCCAGCCATTAGCTGTGGCTGTGTTTACTTAGCTGTGCATGCTAATCACGCCTTGTTAACAAGCCATTTGGTCGTGTCTAAAATGGATTCTGTGGAGTATTCATGGTGTGGGAGTGTGTGTGTGTACATATGTGTGTGTATGTTTGTAATTTCAGGGCACCTGGGTGTGTGTTGGTACATTGCAAATCATCAGCTCCCTTCCTGGCTTAGTGAAATGCTACATTATGAGGATTGAAGTTAGGGGGCAGGCAGTGCGTTCAGATGGGGTTAATTGCGTGCATAATAGCCACTCCGAACAAACAAACACAGTCAAAGCCATTCTCCATTCCTATTCTGTTCCGATATGCCATGTTAGCGTTCCAGCGGTGTTGTGCAGCTCTTGCCCACCGCGCTGACGTTGCCACTGTCTGTCCCCAGATCACCGTCATATTCAAGCCGTTCGAGGATTGCACCGAGCAGCGTGTCTACCAGGCGGTGACGGACGACCTGCCCGCCGCCTTCGTGGACGGCACGGTGAGCAGCGGCGAGCCCAGCCACAGCGCCCGCGGCGGCGGGGGGGGCGGCGATGCCGCCACCGGGGGGAAGGTGCGGGCCCTGTGGATCTCGGAGCGCAGCCCCGGGCGCCACGTGGAGCTGCACGCCGGCTACATCGGCGTGACGGTGATCGTGCGGCAGCTGGGCCGCTACCTGACCCTGGCGGTGCGCATCCCGGAGGAGATGGCCCACGCCTACGACGCCTCGCAGGACCTGCAGCTGTGCCTGAACGGGTGTCCCACGTCGGAGCGCATCGACCGGGCCGGCCGCCTGTCCCTCCCGCCGCTCGGCCTGCAGCTCCAGCGGCCCCACGGCGCCCCCCGGGGGTTCAGCGTGGACGGCGCGCGGGCCCGCTGCCGCGAGCAGCTGGAGGTGCAGGACATTTACTTCCACTCGTGCGTGTTCGACCTCCTGACCACCGGGGACGCTAACTTCACGGCGGCCGCGTTCAGCGCCCTGAAGGACATGGAGAGTCTCCACCCGCACCGGGAGCGCTGGAGGATTTTCCCCCCGAGCTCCGGCCACGCCGCCCGGCCTGAAGCGTGGCTCCGTTGGCTCGCGCTCGCTGCGCTTGTCCTGGCCCTGGCGTAGTGTGTGGGTCTGTGCGTGTCTTTGTGTGTTGGTATCGAGACCCATGTTGAGCTGGAGGACAATGTTACTTTTAACACGTGTCTAAGGTCATTTTGGTGTTTTCCCTGAAATGGTTCTGATTGAGGAGGGGAACCTGAGCTTGTGGTTGGACCCGAGCCCCCCTCCTTCTAGTTGACTGGACACACGGAGGCATGTTGCCGCCCCATACGAGTCCACAGCTGGAATCTGAAGAGAAGACGCTCCGTAATTTTCCCAGTGGTTCTGTGTTGGACCTAACCAGCTTCCTGGAGATTACCACCTGTCTGTATGTAAGGTTTACATGTATATCAAGAAACATCCAAACAGGAACACAACTGTGTGTATCTTGTAGAAACACACTCCAGATTGTAAATAGTGTGTGCAATGTCTCCAGGAATGCTGGATGCCGTTGAGTTTTGGTTTGTATTGTTGGGTGTTTTCATTGTAACTATGGTCATTTTGTTTTTAATACCTGATAGACAGAGGAAGTTTTTTTTACAGAAGCACTTTATTTAGATTTTTTGCTAAATCCATACCAGTGTTCTCCCTCTTCCCCCATAGACTTCTCCCCTCTCCCCCATCTCCATCTCTACCCCATAGACCTCCCCCCTATAGACCCCTCCCTCTTCTCCATAGACCTTCCCCTCAAAGACCTCTCCCTCTCCCATGTAGACCTCACCCTTCTCCCTCTCCCCCATAGACCTCTCCCCTCTCCCCCATAGATCTTCCCCCCAAAGACCTCTTCCTCTCCCCTGTAGACCCCCCCTATAGTCCTCTCCCTTCTTCCTCTCTCCCCATTGACCTCTCCCCTCTCCTCCCCCCATAGACCTCTCCCCCACCTGGCCCTGTTTAGAGTGTGAAGGACATTATTAATGCCCCTCCACTCCCTCATCCCCCTTCAACAACCAAGCTGTGGATTTCATCTGCAGTTGTCTTCCGTCTCGAATGACACCTGATTGGCTTGGCAGTATGCTCATTTACACCAGAGGGACTTGGACATGGTTAAGTACTTCACTATATGAGGGATCGGGAGCCATTTGATTCAGTTATCCAGACTCTATGGATGGAATATCTGTTTTAAAGCCAACATCAAAAGGCAGTTATTTTAGCCTCTGTTCTATATTAACTTAATGTGAGCTGTTTTCTCTTGAATGTATTCTGTACAGTTTCAAACACACCATTATTGTTCAATGTTTGATTATCATTTACAGTATATTTGCAAATACAGTGTGTGTGTGTGTGTACGTATGTGTGTATGCATCTTTGAAGGTGTTTTACCAGAATTTTTGTCTGAGGGCTAAAAAGTCTCTTTTTTAGAACATATTCACTGTTCACTGATTGTTCATGCTGGTGTAATGACTTAGACATACTCTGACTGAGTTTATTTTACTTGCACAACTTCCAGCTGGCGGTAACAGTTCAATCCATTTACCAAACAGCTTTGACTATCAGCTTTTCTATGTTGTGAGCTGTCTATGTTTCTGTGCGTGTTCAGTTTGCTTTCTTTTGCCAAAGACAACCGCATACAGTGATTAACCATAGAAGCTCTCAATGTACAAACATGAGGAACACACACCCCCTCCACCCCCAAACTGTAACTGCCCTGATACTTAACCCCTGCCCTTAACACTGCCCCGTCCACCTTACCCACCTTTACCTGTAACCTCTACCCCTTAACCCTGCCCCTTCCTCCTTACCCACCTTTACCTGTAACCTCTGACCTTTAATCCTGCCCCTTACTCCCTACCCACCTCTAACTGTAACCTCTGACCCTTAACTCTACCCACCTCTAACTGTAACCTCTGTCCCTTAACCCTACCCACCTCTAACTGTAACCTCTGACCCTTAATCCTGCCCCTTACTCCTGCCCCTTACTCCCTACCCACCTCTAACTGTAACCTCTGTCCTTTAATCCTGCCCCTTACTCCCTACCCACCTCTAACTGTAACCTCTGACCCTTAACCCTACCCACCTCTTACTGTAACCTCTGACCCTTAATCCTGCCCCTTCCTCCCCACCCGCCTCTACCTGTAACCTATGACCCTTAACCCTGAACCTACACGCCTACCCCACACTAAGGCTTAGTAAACCTGCTACTGTTGATGGACTCTATTGGACGGCCAGAGCTAGCGGCTGCTCTCCCATGGGACATGCGAAACAGACTGTAGTAAACGTTTCAGCAGGGCTGCTCATCCTTAGTCCTCACTGCATTCAGATAACCCAGACCTTAGTGATAGTTTAACCAGCCAGGGAATAGTTGGGCTGGAACGTGAACCTGCACAAACTGTGATTCAGCATGACTGGTATTGCCTGCTATGGATGGAACACCAGGACCCACACAGACAGACGTCACACACACTCACAGATAAATCTGCAACGCCGTGTCTGATGGGAAGTATGCTCAGTCGGTCTCTGGCATTGTGAACTGTTAATTTGTGTGTGAGTATCCATTTGGTGAAGTGTGACTGCTTCGTGTTTAAATACTTAACTTATTTATAAAGGTAGTGTCTGGTAGAGGAAAGTGCATATTCTTGCTGTTTCAGATGTGATTGTACTGCTACCTAGTGGCACTCTGTCAGTGTTTTACTCATGGAGGCACTAAAGAAAACTAGGAAAAAATGTAAATGTGTGCAAGTGTTTTATTTAAAAAAAAACAATAAATGATAAACAAATCCAGTTTACCTTTTTAGCTTTGTTTGTCTTTTCTTGTAAACAATAACAACGGGTGAACCATTCTACATAGCAAATCATTGTTGAAAATTTTCACATGTAATGAAATATCTTATTTTACAGAATGTCACATCGTCTCTGGTCGTAGTGTTTCTAACTGACAGAGAATTAGGTCAGAGTGGAAGCCAGTTGTCTCTGTGTTTGCAGGCATCTGTTTGAGGTGATTAGACACAAACACCTACTGTAACTGCCACCACAACATTCACTGAGACACCTGTGAACACAAACTGTCTTACATTTGTGAAAATAAATCTAAATTCCAAAACACACACACAACTTCTCCATAAATGAGAAAATACTGGATATTATTTGTTTTGGTCAGCATTTTGGTGGAGATTAGAATACCTCCGTAATGACCCTTGATCTCTCCATCCTATCAAGTTAGCACATGAAACATAGTCTTGCCTTTGTCAGGGTAATATAGAGTACATCCTTTATGAACCATGATCTCTACCCTATCAAGTTAGCACATGAAACATAGTCTTGCCTTTGTCAGGGTAATATAGAGTACATCCTTTATGAACCATGATCTCTACCCTATCAAGTTAGCACATGAAACATAGTCTTGCCTTTGTCAAGGTTATATAGAGTATATGTTTTATAAACCATGATCTCTACCCTATCAAGTTAGCACATGAAACACAGTCTCTCCTCTGTCAAGGTAATATTGAGTACATCCTTTATGAACCACAATCTCACCTCTTACTCACTTAATATAGAAGACATTTTATGAACCATGATCTCTATCAAGTTAGAACAGAATACATCCATTATGAACCATGATCTCTATCAAGTTAGAATTGAAGAAATCCGTTAAGAACCATGATCTCTATCAAGTTAGTATAGAAGACAGATTTTATGAACCATGATCTCGCCTCTAACAAGTTAGAATAGAAGACATCCTTTATGAACCATGATCTCAACTCTAACAAGTTAGAATAGAAGAAATCCTTTATGAACCATGATCTCGCCTCTAACAAGTTAGTATAGAAGACATCCGCTTTCTTCTTCCTCTGACCATCTGAAAAAGATAAATTCAGTACCACTATTATAGCCAGAGTTTAATGCTACAGATTGGGTATGTGAGAAACAATGTGTGTCAGAGCCTAGGGTCAGGGTTCAGAGTTCAGGGGCACCTTTAGGGTTAGTGGTCAGATTTTAGTGCAAGGGTGAAGGTTGAGGATTTGTGGTCTTACCATTTGATAATGGCACATGCTGTAATCAGACCATTAAATATGCAGGTCTTTAAGAGGAGGAGCCTCAAAGCCTGTATAGTCACATGATCAGTCCACCAGCCAATGGCTGCAGAGAGAGAAACGCGCAACTGTGAAAGGTTTATTTGTAATTATTTATTCACTACCCTAGTAGCTGTAAACTTCTTGAGATTGCCAAACCTTACCATTAAACACTTGTTTGTGGTGATTATAGTGATTCACTCCAAGATCTTTATCTGCAAAATAAAAAACCTATCAATGCAACTACAGTACAGTATTTTACTATTTTCTTTTTTTAAAATGGGCAGGCACACAAACACACAGACACAGGCAGCCAGCCAGCCTTACCTGCGAAGGTAGCGTAGTGTGTCGTGATGACTCTTGGGTGGCGGCGGTAACGGACAGAGCAACTGTATGAAGCCCATGCGCTGGTAGCCACGGTTACCATTGCCACGGCGCTGCGGCCACCGTCACGTTCCTCCCCGGCCACAGTGTGGTGAGCACCGACAGGACTTACTATATTATCATGTCAGAGGACAGGTGTCACATTGTAAAGGGCAGAAATAACACATCCAATTGATCTAAGATCGGCTGTGTCTATAGCATGTTTACATACCTCCCTCGACTGACATCCAGTTGACCTCCAGATGACCCCTTCCCAGGTCAGTGATGACACACACTAGTATTGTCCAGCCCACCCTCTCACCTGCCAGGTGCAATGGAGGGGCGAGGGAAGCCAAAATGTCCCCATTTATCGGTACTGAGGTAGGGGGAAATATAGAACCCAATCAGTCTGGGGCAGAACATTACAAGCATGGAGCATTGTAATGGCCTCTTCTAGCCTCAAGCTCAACCAGTCAGTCATGTGTTTTAGGCATTATATTACCAGACTTAAAATCATCATCCAAAATTAACTTAAATCCCCAAAAGTTCTTTAGAAAGTTCGGGCTGTATTTATGCAGTAGTTGTTTTTCCTGTTGTCAGATTAACTCACAAACTGATCTCGAGCACTTAATAGAAATCTGCAACTACTAGCTGGGAGCCCACACTCATATTTTTTGTGTGAGCATGTGATGCAAATTACAAGTAAAGAGACTAAGACAACATAGCAGATTTTTGAATCAATCTTTGCTGTAGTTAATAAGCTTGTATTAACTCACCGGTCCACAGGTAGAGAATAGTAAGGCAGAGGGGAATCCTACGTCTTTCTCTCATGTTGCTGTCTGTCTCCAGTAAGTGTTGTGTTAACATCCTCTATGGCAGTGTTACGTCTGTCTGGATGTGTGTGAGAGTTGGGAGAGCCTGTTTTTTGTTGTCACTAGCGATCCACAGGGTGGTCACATGCATTGTGGGGGGGAGATGTGACCCTAATCATGTGGCAGAACACCTGCCACAGAATCTCCCTACAGACTGAGAAAGAGAGAGAACGGGGGGAAAGAAGCGGTAGAGAGGGAAAGTGAGAGTGAATGGGAGGAACTGGAAGAGAGAGAAAGAGAGAGGCACTGTGAGAGAAAGAGGTGATAGAAAAAAGAGGACCGTATTTAGTTATTGTGTCTACTGTTCTGCTGATCCAACAGCCAGTCTGGTCGTGTCCTGTACCGTGGAGTGGATCCGTTGTTTAGCACCAGTAGTAGACTAGTAACCACAGAGCACACCTGTAGCTCGGGCTGTTACATCTGAGGTGAGAAGATGATTATATCATTCAGATAACACCTGCACACGCATACACACAAACACACACAAGCGGGCAAGTGCAAAATGTATGCTTTACAGAAGCACTGGGGTTCCAAAACACATTACGAATGTGTGCCCTTTAGATGAAATTCAACAAGATTTGTATTTTTTTGTGTGTTGTGTTTGTTTTACAGGGCAGATACAGTGTTGGATGTACACTGATGTACACTGATCTGCCTTAACATTATGACCAACTGTCTAATATTGTGTAGGTGCCCCTTTTGTCGCCAAAACAGCATTTGAGGTTGTATCAGGCACCAAGACCTTTAAGTCTAGAGAGTTGTGAGGTGGGGCATCCATGGATTGGACTTGTTTGTCAACCACATCCCACAGATGCTCAATTGGGCATAGTTCCATCTATGTGGGCTCCATCAATGTGTAATGGAAAAAGTTCTTAATTGCCAATAATTTCTCAAGAGTTGGCAGTCCGGACAGTCTTGTAACCAAGAACCCAATTTGCACTCTAACCTCTGCGGAGCTGAAAGAAATAGCCAACCAGCCATCTCTGTGACACTCAATCAATCCTTTATATTGGAGTAACTACGGAAGTATGGAAGCCACTTCTGATTAAAAGCATATGACATACTGCTTAAAGGACTCTGAGAGCATGAGTAAAAAGATTATACAGTCTGGTAAGAACATAAAACTAGCTATTAGACCTGAATGCTAAGTGCTACATCTGGTAAAAACGATATGCTGCTCATCACCTGTCTTATGCCAGCTCTACAGTCAATAATGGTGGTGGGATCATCATGTACTGGGGAAGCTTCTCAGTGGCAAGGACTGGGAGACTAGTCGGGTTTGAGGGAAGGATGAATGTAGAAAAACACAGAGAGGTTCATCTTTCTGCACAATATTGACCCATAAAAACACAGCCATGATAACACTGGAGTTGCTTCAGATCTATCAATTTTCTTGAGTGGCCTAGCCAGGGCTTGGACTTGAAGCCCCCTGAACATCTATGGAAACCTGAATATCCCAGTTCAACAATGCTGCCCAAACAATCTGACAGAGCTTGAGATTATATCACAGGGGAAAAGAGAAGAAACTGCCTAAATCCAGCTGGGCAAAGCTGGTAAATGCATACTCAGGAAGACTCACTGTGATCTCTGTCAAAGGTGCTTCTACAAAATACTGAATAAAGAGTCTGGATACTAATGTAAATTTCATATTTCACTTTATTTTCACCAATAAATTGGTTTTTGCTTTGTCATTATGAGGCGGTGTCTAGATTGATGTATAAATATAATATATTAATATTTATCTTAAATATAATACAACAAAATGGTGAGAAAAGAAAATATCTGAATACCTTCCAAAAGGAAGAGTTAACAGTCCCAACATGAGCCTGGCACAGATACATTTACAGTCCCAACATGAGCCTGGCACAGATACATTTACAGTCCCAACATGAGCCTGGCACAGATACATTTACAGTCCCAACATGAGCCTGGCACAGATACATTTACAGTCCCAACATTAGCCTGGCACAGATACATTTACAGTCCCAACATCAGCATGGCACAGATACATTTACAGTCCCAACATGAGCCTGGCACAGATACATTTACAGTCCCAACATCAGCATGGCACAGATACATTTACAGTCCCAACATCAGCATGGCACAGATACATTTACAGTCCCAAAATCAGCTTGGAACATAAGGGTTGGAAAGATAAGAAAGGAAAACATTACAAAATACACACATGCACACGCCACAACCCGACACACAGCTGCTGTACTCGCGAGGATAGGAGAGGGGCGGGAGCGTGAAAAAGAAAATGAACACCGTCAGTAAAGACAAAGGGCGTGGGAAGGATGATGCAGCTCAAATGAGGTAAAGGAATATAAACATGGAACCCGAACCCAGGGGACAGCTGTGGAGCTATAGGGCAACATGACTGCTCTATGGTAACAGTGCGGAACTTAAAAACTAAATACAAAGGGGGGTTTAAGAAAGTGTTTGATGCGTGTGTCTCTGTGTGTCTATCCCTGTTTGAACTGAGTGACAGTGTCAGATTACAATGATATCCATGTCTGCCTGTACTGTATCCTGTCTGGACAGCTAGGGTAGCAGTCCAACCAGTTCTCTTCCACTGAACATGTTGATTGGGGACATAAAACACCCTGGGCTGACTGCCTAGCATAGAATTGACAACAATTTGTCAAAGAAACAGGAATTTAATTTGTTCAGCTTCAGACAGAATGAGTCAAACAAACAAAGATGTTGGTCTTGCGTGAGTGAGGGATGGGAAATTCTATTAAAGATTGTCAATTAAAAGAATACATTATGTTTCTGTCTTCCTGCAGGTTAAAGGAAGACCTGCTGGACATTTGCAGATAACTTACAGCAGCCTGTTGTTGTAGTTAGACTATACTCCTTCTGGATTGTCACGATCAAAAGCCATTCTCCCTGTTGTGTCTCTGCATGTTGCATACAAACTGATCTCAAAGGGGTTCTTCATCATACTTACCCATATAGTAAATCCTTATTCTTACAGTACAACATTTCCAACAGAATGGTCTGGGCCATGTTTCTGGTTCTGGGCTCCTTGTCTCTGGCTAGCTCGGCCCAGGCCTCTGAGCCCTCCAACCCCACCATGGAGCAGCCTCCCCTGGATACAGGAAGCCTCTCATTTCCTTGGAGCCGTCTCCGTCTTCCTGGTTATATTGTTCCGCTCCACTACCACCTTCTACTCCACCCTAACCTCACCACGCTCAGCTACACCGCAACCGTCCGTATAGAGCTCCAGGTGAAGAACAACACCAACTGGGTCGTGCTGCACAGCAAGGGGCTCCACATCACTTTGGCAACGGTGCTGGACCAGAACCTGGCTCACCTGTCAGACCGAGTAGGCTTCTCTTAGACACTAAACGGTCCTTCTCAGATTTCGAACAGGGTCTGTGCTCCTGCCATGGCGTGCCAGTGTAATGACTGTGTGCTTTCTGGTCCGTGTGTACGCAGGTGCTCCCTGTGCTTCACAACCCTGTCCATGAGCAGGCAGCCATCTTTTCTCCCAAAATACTCAGCTGTGGGCAGAAGTACTTTCTGTTTCTGGAGTTTGGGGCGCAGCTAGAAGAAGGCTTTCGTGGCTTCTACAAGAGCAGCTACAGAACCAGTAGTGGAGAGACACGGTACAGAGCGTTTGCATGTGATGCATTCTTCCTTAATCTCTCAATGGGGGAGAAACTCTACCCCCATCCCCCTCCACCGTTTGCCCTCCATCTTCACAGGATCCTGGCCTCCACCCATTTTGAGCCAACAAACGCTCGGACGGCGTTCCCCTGCTTCGATGAGCCCAGCTTCAAGGCCAACTACACCGTCAGCGTCAGGAGAAGCCCAGCGCACACTGCCCTGTCCAACATGCCTGTGGTGAGCACACACTGCCCTGTCCAACATGCCTGTGGTGAGCACACACTGCCCTGTCCAACATGCCTGTGGTGAGCACACACTGCCCTGTCCAACATGCCTGTGGTGAACACACACACACACTGCCCTGTCCAA
>JACXGK010011523.1:0-15853 GCA_016801125.1 Novumbra hubbsi
GGGGGAATGGGACTGGGTGTGCGGGGGAATGGGACTGGGTGTGCGGGGGAATGGGACTGGGTGTGCGGGGGAATGGGACTGGGTGTGCGGGGGAATGGGACTGGGTGTGAGGGGAATGGGACTGGGTGTGCAGGGACTGGGTGACAGGGACTAGGTGTGTGGGTACTGGGTATGTGGGGACTGGGCGACAGGGACTGGGTTTGTGGGGACTGGGTGACAGGGACTGGGTATGCCGGGTCTGGGTATGCAGGGACTAGGTATGCAGGGACTAAGTATGCAGGGACTAAGTATGCAGGGACTAGGTATGCAGGGACTAAGTATGCAGGGACTAGGTATGCAGGGACTAGGTGACTGGGTATGTGGTGGTCCGGTTAATTACCTATCTGCTGTGATCACCTGTTAAGGGGTTTGACCTTTTCAGACTGCAGTTAAAGTGGAGTTACACTCTAAAGGAAGTTGTGCTTTTGAGTTAAATATTTGTTCTCTACAGTTTGTGTGTGTGTGTCTTCCTGGGTGTGTGTGCGTGCAAAAGCTTGTTTTCAGGTGGAGGTAGGGGATCTGTGCAGGAAGAGTTTTAGAGATCAACCGTTCACACTATTCCTGATGGTTACTTTTATATGTCTTCACAAAACCACCTACCCATGACGGTTCCATTTAGGTTTCTTTAACCTCACTTAACACATCAAACAATAACTCGCAGTACTGTACATCACCCCAGCATCCTTTACCCTACGTTACCATACCTCGCCTTAATTTACTTTACCACGTTGCACTAATCCTCATCTCACTTTCCCTCATCTTACCTCACCCCATCAGACCTCATCTCATGGCGCCAAACCTCACTACGCCGTACCACACCAGGGTAGTCATACCATCTTCCGATGTCCCTCCTTGTCTCATCATGAGCGATGGACCCTGTGCTGTCTGTACCTCTCACAGCGCTTGTGTTTTTCTCTTGTGGCTCCCTTGGCACGCCATCTCTCTATTCACTCTTGCATCTGCCCTAATAAAGGTAGCTACCGCAGCAGGCGGTGAGGTATTGCGGCCCATTAACCCTACGGAGGCAGCACCCAGGGGTTGGGGTTTAGGCGTTTGGAGCCTAGATGACTCCCGTCTGATCTGTGAGCGATGGGGTGCGGTCCCCCTGACCCCTCGGGTCTCTTTCCTCACCCCTGCCTCCCCTGCCCATCCGCTCTGCTCTAGCCCCGATCCCGGCAGACAGCCCGAGTTGTCTTCCGAGGGAGTGCTGTGATTTAATTATGCCTGAGCTCTCATTGGTCTAATAAGCCCGGGCGGGGTGTCGGAGGAGATTGTGAGGAGAGAAAGACTCCACCGGGTCACTTGTGTCCGACCTAAAGTGCGCGGTGCGTGTGTTCTCCCGGTCCATCTGCGACATGACCTTGGCTGTCACACCGCCTTAGTGGCGGCCTGTCGAGCGCGGCCTTTTGTGACGGCGCATCGAAGGCCCTTGCGGGGCTCCACGGCTGCCGGACAGTGGAGGGTCCTCGTCCCACCTCTCGGATTTGCGGCCCAAAGTGCCGGGCACCGGCAGAGCGTCGGCGACCGAAGACGTGTCACTGGGACAATGTTTTCCGCCGTGACACCCAGCCGCCTTCCTTGTCGGCCAGGGTGACGGCGTGTCCTGACAGTCAAGCAGCTCCTGCTCTTGGGCTTCGGAAGTTCCCGTAACCACAGTACATCTTGTCCCTGAGAATACTGACTGGTGTGATTTTTCGCTTGCTAAAACCGTGACGGCAGCTCAAAATACGCTTTCAGGTGAAGGCTTTAAGAAATCGGCAAAAGACGTCACGCTTTTATTTGCTCTGGTACGTCAGTCGCTCTTGGCACTCAGGATGAGGTAGAACGGAGCGGGAGAATGAGGCCGTGTGCGGAACCGAGCGGGGACACGGAGGAGACTGGTATTGTGGGGCAGCATGGCCGGTGGGGGTCCCTGTGAAGGACGAGCTGACATGAATACTCCCTAACGAGCAGCCGGCTGACATTAATCCCATCAGAGCAGAGTTGCAGCCCCCCCCGGGCCATGGTCATGATACAGAGTGGCCCGCTTCCCCTGTCCGCTTGGCACCAGGCCCCCCTAACCTAGCCCCTGCCCCTGTCACTCCGAAAGGCCGACGAGAACCGAGATGACCATTCTGAACCCCCCCCTCCCTCCATCGCCCGGCGCTCCCCGTCCACCCCGGTATCCCAGATCCTAAGGCCAGCCCCAATGCCACCAGCCATCTCGTCGCTCCAGATCAGTTTTACTCAGCGCTGGGCAGGAGGCTATGATACGGGCTAATGGACGGAGAACCTGTCTCTTTGTCTAGATCTGCGGGCCAGTCCGGCCATCCGATCCGCTGTTGCGTTAGTGCTGTCTGTCCGTCCATCCGATCCCCTGTTGCGTTAGAGCTGTCTGTCCGTCCATCCGATCCGCTGTTGCGTTAGCGCTGTCTGTCCGTCCATCCGATCCCCTGTTGCGTTAGCGCTGTCTGTCCGTCCATCCGATCCTCTGTTGCGTTAGCGCTGTCTGTCCGTCCATCCGATCCCCTGTTGCGTTAGCGCTGTCTGTCCGTCCACCCGGATGCCGAAGCAACTACAAATTCGCCTGAGTTTTTCTGGTCCTCACCTCTGTGAGTCGGCGAGCGTCGGCTTGGTTCCTAATCAGCTTGTGGCTTAGTGTCAGCCTTCCGGCACCTGGTGGCATGTACAGGGGAGACGCGATGGGTCCTGTCAGCGAGGAGCTCTGTAACAAGCAGTGTGTCCCTACTACGATCCCTGTACTGTCAGGCTTCATCAGGCCTAGCGGCCCTACCGCGCTTTCACGCCATCACTTCTACATTTCTGTCCTTGGCCGCGCTCTGCTCTGTCTTTAGGTGATCGGTGCTTTTGGATCTCCACCCTGCTCCCAGTGGAGTGACATCACTGTGGCCCGGGACCCGGAGGCAGACAGCCAGGGAGGGAGCTGGGATACTGGCCGGGTTTGTTGAGGTCTCGGATAATTACAGAGAAGAGCCTCGAGTCTAGAGGCTCGCTGAAGGTTTGCCGTCTGAATCACAAAGGACACGCCGGCGGCTGCCGTGGCCTGGACTGAGTAACGGACCCAGGCGGTCTCTCTACTTCCCACTCAACGCTCCTTTACCCCCGCAGCGGCCCATGAACACGTCCTGCCGTCCTCTGCGCTGTGGACAAGTGTTCGTCGCTGGCTCACTTCCCAAGCCGTCTTGCCTGTAAACATCGCCTCATTCAACAGAGTGTAATCACCTTGAACATCTCATTACTGACACACATTTGTGTCTGACGGCAGAAGTGTATTACTTCGGAAGGATAATACGTTTCTAATCAGAAGTCATCGGTAGTTGTTCTTGTACATCAGCTTTTTGCCACTATCCAGTGAATGTTTTCCCAAATTCTTGCGCTGACAGATGTTTGCTTCGTAAGAGAATGAAACAATGTCCCTTGTCTCCACAAACTCATTGCGTCAAGTCCCCGCAGACATGCATGTGTATATTTCCATCTGGGGGTCTTTCAGTGTCTCAAGCCAGCAATCTCCAGCAATAACACTTTACAGGGCTGCACATTTCACCCTTCATTTGGATCTGCTGTGTCGTTTCAAGGAACTGGAAGGGAGAGAAAGAGCAAAAATACATTAAAACATGGAAACCATAATGCTACTTCTTAATGCATTCGATGGCTGTCACTTGCCTTCAGTTGTGTGCTTGTCCATTTATTCTTTGTTTTATAGACAAAATTGTTCGAATAAGGTTGAATGAAAATCCAGATCCACAATAAATCCTATTTCAGTAATTGCACACTTTACCATACGAAAAAAAATAAAATAGACCCCGGCCTATTGACAAAATTGAACACTAGTGGTAACTGAGGCAGTCTGTTTCCCGGCAGACTGGTAGATATATGGGGTTTGAGTGGTAATGTCTCTGATCGGTAGATAGAAGAGGTTTGAGTGGTAATGTTTCTGACCAGTAGATAGATGGGATTTAACTGGCGATGGCTTTGACCAGTAGATAGATAGAGTTTGACGGGTAATGTCTCTAAACAGTAGGTAAATGGGGTTTAACTGGTGATGGCTTTGACCATTTAGATGGATGGGGATGGACTGATAACGGCTCTGACCAGTAGATAGATGTGGTTTGACGGAAAATGTCTCTGAACAGTAGATAGATAGGCTTTTACTGGTAATAGCTCTGACCAGTAGGTAGTTTGGGTTTGACTGGTAATAGCTCTGACCAGTAGATAGATGGGGTTTGACTGGTAATAGCTCTGACCAGTAGATAGATGGGGTTTTGACGGCAAACGTCTCTGCACAGATGATAGATAGGGTTTGACTGGTAATGGCTTTGACCAGTAGATAGGGTTTGACTGGTAATAGCTCTGACCAGTAGATAGATGGGGTTTGACTGGTAGGGGCTCTGACACTCGCAGGTGACCAACAATGTGACACCCGTCTGCCCAACTGGTGACCAGGCATAGAGATCCCTCAAGCCCCGAGGGTGCCAACACGCCCCGACTGTATGTGTGATTGTGATTGTGAGTGTGTGTGTGTGTGTGTGTGTGTGTGTGTGAGTGATGAGCGTCTGCCGCCAGATTGATGTGAGTTGCTGTGAGGTTTTGCTCTTTTCAGACGTGCTCCGCGGTGGCAGCTGGAGTGTTGCGTAGACGGCGCCCAGCGCTGACTGGGCGTTTCCTGCCTCCTAGCGCCACGCGTGAGACTGACGGCCCCTGACACCTGCCATTTGGACCCTTTTCTGGGCAAAAAAAAAAGAAGAATCGTCATTTTCCCGACAGGACCAGGCCCGGGATCTGATCATCTCTCCTTTGGCCACAGTCCCCCAGGTCAAGCGTTTGCAGCTGACTGAACAATGGGGCAATGCTGTCTGAGGTCTGTGTGTTGTGTGTGTGTGTGTGTGTGTGAGTGGGTGGGTGTGTGTATGTAAGCCTGTGTTGTCACACAGAGCCAGAATGTTGTGAATACATCCATTCACACAATGATGCCTCACTATCACTAAAAACCCTTCAAGTTGCTCTCTTTTAGATCACACCTCCCCAGCCTAATCAGATTATTGAGTTTGATTAATATCAGTTAAATATCAGTTAATTCTAACCTCAGTGGATGTGTGGACTTTCTGTTCCTGGATCAGCTCAATACTGCCTTGTTTGAGTATATTTACTGGACAAAGCCTTGAGTTGTTTGGTTTTAAGTGATGATGACTGATCGTATTAGAGTGAAACACTAAAATCTTCCCCAAAAAAGAAGAAGAGGCTGTGTGTTGCCTGTCCCTGACGTGGAAATGCTTGAGAGGCTGTCGTAACAAATGTAGAGACAAGGTGTGATCATATGTGATGCTAATAGTTGGATAAGAAAAGAGAAGCATGTTCTGCGTTTGATTAGGACCTGACGTCAGCCCATATCCTGATCTAAAGTCGAATCTGATCTGGCGACTTGACAAACCAAAGTAATCTCTCCTGTAGTAAATACAAGAAGAAGGTAAACAACACTTCACGAAGGAGAAAATCAATGTTGTTAATGGAAACGTCAGGAATAGGAACGAGATGTGACTGATCAGAGGAGTTAGAGGAGGTTGTCAGCTGATAACGGAGAGCGGTCGGTTTCGGGGAAGCGGGCTCTACGCGTTGCTTCCC
This sequence comes from Novumbra hubbsi, assembly GCA_016801125.1. Taxonomy (NCBI): domain Eukaryota; kingdom Metazoa; phylum Chordata; class Actinopteri; order Esociformes; family Umbridae; genus Novumbra; species Novumbra hubbsi. The sequence goes on from JACXGK010011523.1 coordinate 5,659, forward strand.
GCGGCTCAGTCAATACAACCTCCACTTTACGGCGCCCGTACCCGGCCAACGTTACTAAAACCGGGGCGGCGCTCGGACTCCGCTCCTTCTGCTTCCCCTCTCACTCTCCCAGTTTCCTGTATCATGTTTCCATGCCGACGATATTGGTCAATATCCCTCTGACAGATCTGACGAGGACTTTTAATGAAGCGGCCGTTCGCAGTGGTGGTGGGGGGGGGGGATCAGCTTGTATCCACCTCCCTCAGTGACAGCCAAGACGGGTTGTCGTTGCCCGCAGCCTGGGGGCGGGCCTTAGTGTGGGGTTGGGTTGGACTGAAAATTGGAGCTGGGGGGTGGGGCTTGGCGGTGACTTTGCCCCAGGGCCGGTACAAGGCACACGGGTCTGAGTGACAGCCCTGAAGGGCCACCGAGTCATCCTTTTCCCTCGGAAGCAGCGTTGGCTTTGCGGTTTACTTAGGGCTGAGCGCGGGGTACAGACAACCTTCTGTTGGCTGCCATAGCGATGCCCTGGCATGACAATGGCCTGGGTGGCACGGTTGTAAGGGGTCTGGTTTGTATCAGTGACAGGCCCATTTGGGGTTTCTTCCCAGCTGCCCCAGTGGCACTCTTAATTAATTCGGACATTATAGGGGATAGTCTCTTCTCTCTCACTCACCCACACACACACACACACACACACATCCCTACATCGTGACTGCAGAGGTTTTTCGGGGCTCCCTTTCCCCCAAGAGCCACACTGGTCGTACTGACCCTCACACGACCCAGACCACCCCCCCCCCGTGTTGCATATCGCGTTCTGATGAGACATTGAGAGACCAAGACCGAGGGAGAGTGTGTGTGTTTGCCGTCTGCCCTCTGTGATTTCTTCCTCAGTGATGTAGAGGGCCTTGTCAGCTGATGTGTAGCTCCTCTCAGCGCTGCCTGTGTTTGTCAGAGATGATTAGGCCTTGTCCTAGCCTGGTGTTGGCCCGCTATCAAGCCGTCAACACGGAAGACCACTCTTTACCCTTCACTGGTCACCAGCCTTTTCCCTGGGAATCGTGTTCATCTGTGTGTGTGTGTGTGTGTGTGTAGTCAGTGACTGTCCAGATGAGCCTGTATCTGAAGAACTGGCTTCAGGCTCTGGAGGGGTGAAAGAGGGAGATATGTGGGAACAAAACCACCGTCCTGTCTCTTCACGGCCGTCGCTGTGTTTCAGTTGTGCTTGTTGTTTTTGCTTTGGTCAAGTCCTTCAACAAGACGGGGCGTTATCTAATTCTGCGTCCCCCCCAGCCTCTCTGAATGGGGAAGCTCCGAGGTAGTGGGATATTTTGCTAACAAGTCGTGGTTAGGGGCTGTATCCTGGCACTCCGTGTTGTGTCGTGCACGAGGATGGCCCGCGGTATATTCGCCACGCACCACATCCAGCCACGCCACGCCTCGGTGCTGAGCTGTTTTGCTTCACTGTGTTTCTGGAGTCTCGTCTGTCTGTGTTGCCACAACCGTTGCCCTCTCCATCTCCGTTTTTACGGTCGTCCCTCTGTCTCCCCGCACACCGCGGCCTCCCAGTTCCACCGCCTTGTTCACGACCAGCTCGCCGTCTCCATCTCGCCTGACCCGGCTGAAGGTCATGTGACAGGGCCTGTTAGTGCCGTCGCTACGACACCATGTCAGCTCCCTGAGCCCTGGGGGGTGTGGGGTGCCAGGACTACGGAAAGAGAGAGGGGGCGAGTTCATTTAAAATGTGTTTCCTGACAGAAGGCTTCTGCTAGCCGTCGCTAAGGCTCTGCTAATTGGCAAGGTTGTTGTGGTGGGGGCCTCGGTCGGGGGGGGGGGGCTCGTCATGTGTTTGTCGTGCGAAGGGGATCCTAAAGGGGCGTACGCTGACCTCGCATCACCCAGGTCAGATGAATGTGCGGCCTGAGGCAAGTTGCTCCTCATCTGATTGGTCTAGCCCAGAGGGAGGACAGAAGGGCTTCTCTGCTGAGGGAAGGAGCTCAGTGTCATGACTTTATGCTAATGCCTCAGACTGGACATGGAGGGTAAATATGGGCATTTGGACATCCATGAATTAGCCTAATGCGAAGGTCCTGTTAAGCCATTAGGCAACAATATTAGTAGTAGTTGTGGTATTAATCCTTATTTCAAACCTAACATAACATTTGATAAAGTAAATAAAAATGTACTTGTGACTGTGCTATGGATTGACGGCTGGATTGTAGGATGAGTGAACTGTTGTGCATTATTTTCTAATTCGTATCTGTTGACTGTTCCTGATGTTTATGGGACAGATGATTCTGAAGTTTTAGGTCTATTATGTACCTTGTTCCCGGTACCTGTATCATTTAGTATTCTTCATTATTTATCCGTTGTCACAATGTGTTTTGAGTGGTCTGTAACGTGACACACGTTAGTCCTGTAGATGGCAGTATTGTCACACCATAGATTATTTTTATTTTATTGTTGGACCGTCCCTTCCGGATTTATTCTCTCTTGTTAATTTTAAACAAACACACAGAAACGGACACATACAATTACAATTGTTATTCATCATGTACATTGTGACGGATGTTGCCATGGGTGTGGCAACATAATACTTGTACAAATTAATACTTGTCCAAGTTGAAAGTTCAAATTCACAATTTCCACGCATTTCAGTGTAAACGTAGATAATATCCAATTTTAATATTATATTTGAGATAATATAACAATTTAAATGAATGGAGTTCAGCAGCACTGTCTAAATGGGGTTTGACTGGGGGTGTCCATGAAGTGTGTGTGTATATAGTCTGAGGTCGCATCGCCGCCTGGTACGGTAACAGATCATCCTTGGTCAACTGGATCTTCAGAGGGATTCCTAGCCACGGTGCAACAGAAAGGCCACAGAGCAAAGATCATCACTGTTCTCAGCTAACCAGGCCATGGGCTATTTGTGGCATATTTGCGTTCATGTCATGTTGTTGTGTATTCAAATGTCACTTGCAGTAGTGTCTGTGTGGACTTTCTCTTTTAGGTTTGCTATCGCAGTACTTTTATGTAAACGACAACGTGTTTCTAGGAGCTGAGACAAAAGCGTTTCTCCTCCACCTGCAACAATACCTGCCATAATGCCTGTGACCAATAAAACTGTGAAACATGAACCACTCAGTTTGAAGGTTGAGTCCATTAGTCAATGATTAACTCTGAGAGTTTACCCTGTCATTTAGCTTCTGTGTCAGTCTGATTTGTCTTAAGTGTTGTGGTGGCGATCAACCTTTTGCCCTAACATCAGACAATCGTTCTTTTTTTTTAATAATGTTCTTAATGTTCGAAAATGCGTCAAACCACACAATGGTAACCTTTCAAGGCATTCTAATGAGCCTGGGTGCCTCGCGCCGAATTAGCCATCGAATTGAATGGAATAGACGACGCCATACTGATGGACGCATACGCACTTCAAGACTCATCGTCGAGGACGTGTAGATGCGCGTTCGTGGAGATAATAGAGGACGCCCTCGATGTCTGACCCTGTTTGCTTCATGAATAGACCTGCCGCGGCCTTCGCCGGAAGGGAACAGTAGAGCTAATTACCACTGGGATAGGTTAGGCCTATTGAGTCACCCTGTGGATCCTGGTGTCATCTACAGAGAAAGGAGAGCTTTCTCCTGAGGGAATTAATTGATTTGGATAATGGTGCGTTTGACGCGAGCCATCTAAGTGGTGCTAAGGATCAGAATGGATAAGTCCTGGGAGTGGGTGCAGGAGTGCATAGTCCCGGGTGGTTATAGGGTTTGTATTTACCGCTCAGCCTTTTCGTCAACCTTTGTTTCTTTAATTAGGGCCTGTTGTTTTTTTTCTTCGAGTTTTCTTTTCTCCTCCGTTCGTTCCCCACTCTCTGGTTCCTCCCGTCCTTTGAAGGTAACCCGAGTGTTTTGTGAATTCACCCTACTTCTCCCTCTCCCGAAAGCTTCCCTAAAAGCAAACGTGACCTGACCGTTGTCCTTGATCATCCAACAAAAGGATCGCCGCCTGCCAGAGTAAAAGGCATAACGATCTGACAGGGCTTTTTCAAACTAATCACTAAGCACTGATGAGGGATATTTTCTTAGGCAAAATAAATGCTAGGGGGAAGTGGCGCTTGCAAGGGAAATTACATTTAAGACGGAAAATGAAAGAGTACAGCTGCACAACGTATAGCTCTGATATATACATGAGAAAATCAGAGGAAGAAAAAAAGAGTAGTCCTGCCGCTAGTTTGGCTGATGCTAGCTGCTTCAAATAGCCCTGGGACGCATGAAATAACAAAGATTGAACGCCGAAATGTCTTTCTAACTGCCTGTTGTTTCTGTGTTAGCATCATCGGCGAGGCGGGGGCGTCCATCTACAGTGTGAGCCCAGAGGCAGTGAAAGAGATGCCAGATCTGGACCCTAATCTGAGGAGTGCTGGTAAGTTACACACCATGGCAAACACCGTTGGCAAAGTCCATCCCTCTTCACTGCTGGACCACTTTCCCATCACTCAATCTCACTGTCTATTGAGATTGAGTGATGGGAACTATTGAGATTGTTCAATACAAGTAACACACTGAAGTGTGAGAACTCCTCACCCCTCGCTGACCAGGCATGTCGGTTGTGACTTCTGTCAGTCGGTAGTTTATCTTGGCAGAATTTTGCTTCAATAAATTGTGCGGCTGTAGCCAATTTATTCTAGTCAGCTCGCTTTTCTTTTCCCACATAGCCTTCTGCTGGCTTGACGGACGATCGGTCGGCGTCAACGCCAATCGTTGCTTTCATTTCACCAATTTTCGACGCCTTGCTCCAGATCAAGCGAAACGAGCCATCCACCGGAGGTGCTTTACTAGGCGAGTTTCCGCTGTAGCTTTCAGTGTCGCTTTTGAGGAATGCTGATTACCGTTCAGCTGTGTTTGGCTCTGTCCCTAACCGAGAGACATCCCTTGTGTTCTTCTTCGGCGCTAAGGTTGTTATTTGTCTCTCGTACATAACTGGCCCACGTTGTTCAAACATTACGGACTCATTAATCAACCATTGGCTTGGATCTTGTTTATCCAAAACATTTATTTAATATAAGTTCCAGTTGCCATGGTGCCGGTATGGCAGCCTAGGCTGATTGCTCTGCTATTTTGATAGCCTTTTATTGATTTGTGTGTTTTTTTTTGTCATTTTTCTTAAGTAACTTATAGTTTTCATGTTGCTATTCAAATCCTGATCAGTTATATATAATATTTTAATTTCAACCTTAAAAATTTAATGGGAAACGGTACTTTTCTGCAATCAACACATTGGTGTTAGTTGATTGTTTTCTTTTGAATATTAATATTGACAATCTGCACTGTGGTTTCACCTGCTATCTGGTGATCTACAACAGACTGAAATGAAAGGCATTCTGATCTACCCAGGACAATTTCTTTCTAGTATTTATAGACTATTCTGTTAGTAATGAGCGCGGGGAACGAGCATAGGTTTTCGGATACACGTCTTTCATTGGTCGACTTCAGGTTTAAGATTGTCGGACGTGCATTAGGCATGGATGTAGGGGGGCTGTGAATCAGAATGAGTTCCAGGTCATCTCCCAGATTTTTCTAAACCAATTTTGACTTGTCCGTTGACCTCGAAAATTCTGAACCACCTATATATGGATCCAACTGTCCATATCTTTGTCTGACTTGTCCGACAAGCTGATCACTGCTCTGCTCTCTGGTCTGTCTGGTCCGTCTCTCTTCATCTCTGTGTGCCACAAGGTTTTTCTAGAGAGTAGGACGTAGGAAGTTCTCCGCCTGTCTTTCCGTCTACACGCTAAACGCTTCAGTCAGATACAAAATACACCCGCTGGCTATGTCAACCTGCTCACAGCTGTGCGTTTCCTTCAAGGTCGGTCGTAGTTCTCCAGCGCCGGCGTTTCCCCCGCCACTACTCCCGTAATGTCATCCGTCAGCACCGACATGTGCCCCGGCTCTGATGACCTGCCTCGCGGCAGTCGGACCGTCTCTGTAGAGCTCATCGTGGTTGCTGTGAAATCGGACTTCCTTCGGGGTCCCTGCTCTCAGAAGGACCACACAGGAGCTCTGCGCTCTCCAGGATGCGCCGTCTCAAACAGAAACAGCATGGGAAATAGTGACGGGCTCTACAAAGCAATGAATTGAAAATCATTCCAGACTTCCTCTATAAAAAGTGTAAATCAATCCGAGATTTATTCATACATTTTCCTTTGGTCAACAGTGCTACCATACCCAGGGAGACATATTCCTTTAAGGGTTTTATTTTCGGATGTGTATAAAATTGTGGTGGCGTTTAGCTTGGATGCTGTAAAGGGGATTAGCGCGTAGAACCTTCGTGACGTGTGTGTGCCTGTTGCAGAAGAGGTGTGTGTGTGTGTGTTTGGTTACATGGATTAGCTTGTTAGCATGTTGTTTTAGAGAGTCTTAAGGGCTTGTTAATGTTACACACTGCTTAACAATGGGAGGGAGGGAGTACTGGCGCCCTCCAGTGTCAATAGATCATATCAACACCCTTGGATTAGACAAGGCTCAATTGGCAGGATACCGAATTACAATTTTTACGAAAGTAGTGCACATTTTCAGCATTATTTTTTGAGTGGCCAGTTCTTCGGTTCTGTTGCAGATCCCAGCAGACACAATGCCTCACTCTCCTGGTCTCTCATCGGAAGTGTGTGGAGTCAATGCCTCACTCTCTGCGTCTCTCCTCGGACGTGTGTGGAATCAATGCCTCACTCTCTGCGTCTCTCCTCGGACGTGTGTGGAATTAATGCCTCACTCTCTGCGTCTCTCCTCGGACGTGTGTGGAATTAATGCCTCACTCTCTGCGTCTGTCCTGGGACGTGTGTGGGAACCTGCTGCCTGTTATAATATTTAGACAGGGATGGGGCTTCGGGTCGGGCCTGCGCCACACACACAGTCACTCCTTTCCTCCGACTCCTCTGCAGGTATTACAGCGGGAAGAGATGCGAAGGCCAGCGGCGCTCATTCCAGCCGGGGGCCGCGGTCGGGTCTCGCCGAGAGTTCGGGTCTGGTGACGGGCCTTTTCGGGCAGGGCAGGGCGGGGCTGGTGACGGGCCTCCTCGGGCAGGGCGGGGCTGGTCCGTGCTCGGTTCCTCTTTTAGCGGGTTGCGTTTTGTACCCGTTGCGCCCCCTTGCTGTAGTTTCAGGTCTCAGCCAGTCCGCTGAACTCGATTGTGTTGTCGTTGGCGCGCGAACAGATGACTTCCACAAGCTCTCGCTGGGTTTCGTTTTTCTTTAATTGGAGTTTTATTGGCTTTTAATTGGGTTTGGTATTAGGTTTGTTTCCATCCGTTTTGACACTCTACTGCTCAGAACGCCATTAACGAGATCTCTATGAGGAGTAATTACATTGTGTGTGTGTGTGTGTGTGTGAGAGTGGACATTTGTATTCGGTTGGAAATAGTTGCTCCACTCATCTGTTGTAGTGGCTGTGAAGTGATATCATGTGTTTAGTAATGTGTTTATCATTCATCTTCTTGTCACCCACTCTGACTGGAAAAGGGATTAAGCAACATTCAACTCAACTTGAAGTTGTATAGACATCATCATCAAGCTGTGTGTGTGTGTGTGTGTGTGTCCAATGCTTCCGCAATGGCGTGCATGTGTAACAAGTATGTGTGTATTTTAAACCATTGTTTGGGTGAAACAATGTACTAGCAGGAGATTTCCCTGAGTGTTCTATACTGAGTGTGCTATACTGAGTGTGCTATACTGAGCGTGCTATACTGAGCGTGCTATACTGAGCGTGCTATACTGAGCGTGCTATACTGAGCGTGCTATACTGAGCGTGCTGTACCAGTCAATCCCCTACACATTTATCTGGAATCAGGATGAGGAACGGCCAGCCCTCCGGCACCTAACATCCAGATTAGCATATTTAATAAGTGTAATCAAGTCTGTTTATATTTAGAATATGCAATTTATAATCTGTAATCCCTGCTGGGAGGACTATAACCTGTTTTATAATATTAAAATATATTAAATTCTATTTTGAGGGGAAAGAGCACGTAAATAAGCATGTCATTGTTAACAAGTACTGTTGACAACAAAGCATGTGATAAATACAGTCTAAATTAGTAATGTGCTTTTTTTGTTTGTTAGTGTCAATAGGAAGACGTGTTCAGGACCCTTTGGCTGAGCTGGTGAAGATTGACCCCAAACACATTGGCATTGGAACCTACCAGGTGTGTATTCCACACACACACACACACATCTCCCAGGTGGCCTAGCAGTTAGAGCGTCTGACCAGCCACCAAAAGGATCAAGTTCCTGGCAGGAAAATAAAATGTTTGCTTTGTTCGTACTTTCTCTTTTCTTTCTTTGTACTGTCTCTTGCCTTTCTTTGTACCGTCTTTTTTCTTTCTTTTTACTGTCTCTTATTGCTTCGCACTGTCTCTTTTCTTTCTTCGTACTGTCTCTTATTGCTTCGCACTGTCTCTTTTCTTTCTTCGTACTGTCTCTTATTGCTTCGTACGGTCACTTATTGATTTGTACTGTCTCTTTTCTTTCTTTGTACTGTCACTTATTGCTTCGTACGGTCTCTTATTGTTTTGTACTGTCTTTTCTTTCTTCGTACTGTCTCTTTTCTTTTTTTGTACTGTCTCTTCTTTCTTAGTACTGTCTTTTTTTATGGCTACTGTCTCCTTTGTTGGTACTGTCTCTTTTCTTTCTTCGTACTGTCTCTTTTTTCTTTCTTCGTACTGTCTCTTTTCTTTTTTGTTACTATCTCTTCTTTCTTAGTACTGTCTTTTTTATGGCTACTGTCTCCTTTGTTGGTACTGTCCCATTTCTTTCTTCATACTGTCTCTTATTGCTTCGCACTGTCTCTTCTTTTTTTGTACTGTCTCTTCTTTCTCCGTACTTTGTCTTATTGCTCTTTTTTCTTTTTTGTATTCTCTTTTTTTCTTCCTACTGTCTTTTCTTTCTTCTCTCCCCCCACCTCTCTCTTTCTCTCTCTCCTTTGTTCGTCTTTCCTCCCACCTCTTTGACCCCAGTGTTTTCCAGGACCTGCTCAGAGTGTTGCTATTGAAATCAGATTAATGGCTAGTCCAAACAGAAGTCAGCCGGATCAGTGAGCCAACCCTAGTCCAGTCTGTTTGCTCTCACCGCCTCGTGTCATGACTAATCCATTTTCCCCACAAATTAATTCAATTAGGTCCTTCCAGTAGCATCATATGTTGACACAGAGTTGGGGCAAGTTTGTATGTTCGGTTTTCTCTTTTGCACTCTCTCTCACTTGTCTCTCCCGGCTTAAAAAAAACCTCAGCTTCAACTCTCGAGGACCTTAAGTAAAAATAAATGCAGATTACTTTGCTGAAGAAACAGTTTGTTGCTTCTTTGAGGCTGGTGAAGGAGAGAGGGGGCGCCATGTGTTTTCCACGGTGTAGAATCGTGTTGTGATTGGGAGTTCCTAGGCAATAGAACACAAACCCAGTATCTGTCTGCCCTTTCTCTCCGGTTGGGGGGGGGACGGATGGGCAAGGAGTGCTGGCGCCCCCTAGAGACGGTCACAGGAAATTGTTCCCTTTGGAGGCTGGGGCGCCTGCAGGGCTTAGTGGGTGGGGATGGTTCAGCAGAATAACAGAAAGACAGTGATATCTCTGTGTATTCAAACAAACTGACATTGAATAATAAACAGTCCCCAAATACTGATCTGGCCTGTTTTGCACAGAGATGCATGCTTCCAAACGTCTCTTTCAAATGCATGTGAAGTTCCAGGGTCCATGCATTCTCCAATCTTCTCTACTCCTCCTCTCTACCTCTCACCCTTCCTCTCCGCCCCTCTCTACTCCTCCTTTCTCCTCACATTTTCTTTACTCCTCCTTTCTCCTCTCCGCTCCTTTCATCCGCTCGTCTTCCCTCTGCTATGTTTCCTTTGTCCAGTCTAAATGAAAGCACATGTTGCAGTGCCTCCTGGGAGTAGCCGACTCAGCCCACGAGCAGTGTCCCCGAGCTCCCCTGTAGTCCACTGGCCTCGGAAGCTGTAGCGCACACACACCTACACACACACGCTCACAGAGCAATGTATCAGTGAATTATGGGTCTATCTACCAGATCAGTGTCTCTTCTCAGCCTCCGCTCCACTCAAGCCAGCCCGAGTCTCTGCTCTCCCCCACGCGAAACGGTCCCAGACGGCTGCGTGGGCTGGCCGGTCCAGACTGCTTGCGGAGACGGCCGGGGTCAGCCGGCCAGTGTTGTCC
>JACXGK010011524.1:0-15896 GCA_016801125.1 Novumbra hubbsi
TGGTTGGTCTCAGAAGCTACGCAGGGTAAGTCCTGGTTGGTCTCTGAAGCTACGCAGGGTAAGTCCTGGTTGGTCTCTGAAGCTACGCAGGGTAAGTCCTGGTTGGTCTCTGAAGCTACGCAGGGTAAGTCCTGGTTGGTCTCTGAAGCTACGCAGGGTAAGTCCTGGTTGGTCTCTGAAGCTACGCAGGGTAAGTCCTAGTTGGTCTCTGGATGTGAGACCAGGTGATGCAGGAAGGGTTGTTTTTGGCCCTGGGTGGTGTAGGGTGGTTAAGTCCTGGCTATATTTCCAATCTGGCCTTAATTTCATAGCCAGATAAATCTCTCCAACCTTGTATTGGCCTTGTTCATGCACTCACACCCTATGAAGAAATATGTGTGAAACTAGTAAAGGGAACTAAAAGTATGTAATCAATAATGTATGCAAGTTCCTCTAAAGAGAAGTGTCTGCTAAATAACTCAAAAGTAATTGTGAAATGTTGACCTGTAAATGAAAACCATAATAAAAGTCCCTAACTGGATGAAGTAACGGCTGACTTCCCCTTTTAACGTGATTCTGTTCAGACTTGTACCTGACCCTGCTACCCAGAACGGCTTCAAACTCCCATCCTGGTTCCTTGTGAAAGTCCTCCCACTCTCGCAGCACCTCGTAGAAAATGTCCCTCTGCTTCTTGAAGACGTGGAAGGCCTTGTCACTACTGAAGTTAGAGCGGTTGTCGGTGGCCGGCTGGAACGGGACGGAATGGATGAAGGTGTCCGCAGAGGTAGAAACCTGGAACAGATCACAAAAGCTTGGCTCAGTTCCATTTCAATTCAGTAATCTGGAATATATGAATTGCTTTTTAGTTCAGCTACTGAAGTCCACAGGGCTTAATATTGCTTGTCATATAGTGATAATGCTGGTTTCTCTACCTTGGCTGTGCTGGAGTTCTGGGCCAGGGCCAGTCGCTCCCTCAGAGCTGGAGAAAAAGAGCTCACCCTCTCGTTCTCAGCCAGCAGACGAAGAGTGTCTTTGTCCAGGTGAGACACCAACCTAAGACAAGAAAACATGATTATGGATGATTATAAAAACACTTGACAGAAGACAGAGTACAATTAAAACTTGGGAACGTACTCAAATCGATTGTCCAGCACCCTGACAGAGAAGTAGACACAGTTGTGCACATTGCTAAGGTAGCCTGTTTCCAGGACATCTGTAGGGATCAAACACAAAGATTCAGTAAAGTTTCAATTAATGCATTATTCCTTAAATTGACTTGAGGTAAAAAGAACCCTACACAATACTAGCGCTAATAAGCAAAATATACATACTCTACGAGTCAAAAGGGTATTTAGCTATTTTCCACATATGGAATCACGAAGCGAGACAAAAAAAGTGAATCAGATCAGACCACGTTTCATATTGTAGATTCTTAATAGCAGCCGCCCTTTTCCAAACTCTGGGAATTCTCTCAACCACATTTATACATGCCCAGAGGTGTATAACGTGTATAAATCCCATTTATTCTCATGCTCCCCACAAACTCTGGGAATTCTCTCAACCACATTTATACATGCCCAGAGGTGTATAACGTGTATAAATCCCATTTATTCTCATGCTCCCCACAAACTCTGGGAATTCTCTCAACCACATTTATACATGCCCAGAGGTGTATAACGTGTATAAATCCCATTGATTCTCATGCTCCCCACAAACTCCCTGGTCCCAAGCCGTTGAAGGTATCTCCACCTCTCACCTGACTTGGCCATTTTCAGGTCCTCGTCCTCTGGGACGGGGGGTGATTTAGATGTCAGCAGCTGCAGAACGAAGAACAGCTCCAGGAACACATTGGGAACCAGGTTCTCTGGTACAGACAGAAATGTTTTAGCTTCATTCATTTAAAAGACGCTTACTCCAAGTGTTATAAACAGAAACTAGGTATATGTACGTACAAGGGCAAAATTTGAGATTTTGGAGGTGACCTTTCTGTACCTAACCTCTAAACAGTAACCTATCTTCTGTTCACCACGCTTAACAAAAAAGACACTTCAACGTACAGGGACAGTTTATACAAAAACAGCACATTGTATATATAAGAACAGCACCATACCAAAAGAATACAAACATTTATATATTTTTTTCTAGTTGTTTTTAGTGACAGAATGGATGAACAGACATTTATTATATAATTGATGTCAATCGTGCTGAGCCACTCCCATAACAATATACACTACAGGTACCGTACCCGAGATGCAAGTGCAGTAGAGATCAGACAGAAGGTCCAGTTCAGATGTCAAGGTGACCTTAGAAAGGTCAGGACACAAGCCCTGGGTGTCAGGAGTCAATTTGGATCCTGACCCCGGCCGAAACCCCGCCTTGGTAGGGGTACAGGGGTCCAGGGAGGACGGTAGAGGGGAGAACCTCTGATTGGCTCGTTTACACCTGCAAAAAAGAAGATTGAAAATAAGCGTGACCTCAAAGTAAGTCATTATTGTTTCCCAAAGAAACGCTAAACAAAAAACATTGGTGTTTCAGCACAACGAACACAAACACTGGGCGTAGTTGTCACTTACTTCTCTCTCTTCAGCAGTTCCCTCTCCTCCGGCAGACTGACAGGGGAGCTACCAACACTCAGGGTCTGGCCTTGGGGGACGCCCTCTCCCAGGCCATTGGGTGCCGGGGGAGGGCAGGAGGGCGTGGGGCTGAACGGGGTGGAGGTGAAACATGCCTTTGGTCTGGAGTGAGGTCGCTCCGCACTGACTGGGGTTGGGTTGATCCTACGAGACGGTTTGGTCTGTAGCCTGGTGTGAAGAGAGAAAAGCATGAGGAAACAATACTCATGAATGCGCATCCACTTTTATTGCATCCTGGGGTCACCAAGTCTCTAAATCTACAATCCGACACCACCCCTATGCCAATAGCCTATTTTGAAAGGTTGGTAAAACAACAACAACAAATTAGTCGCCTGGGGTTTGCTGAATGTCATTAGCACCTCAATTAGAGTGTTTTGGTCAGATGACATTAAAATAGCCCTCTGGGGCCACACGCTCTAGCGGGGGGTCTGGTGAGAAAGACAAGAATATAACCTCACATCTACTGTACAACATGGTGGCAGATGAACCTGATATGTGGCTGCAAGTGGATCTTCAAGCAAGATAATCACCCAAAGGTTGTACTCCTGCTTGAAGCCTGATTCCCTTCGGTCAATAATAATAAAACACGGAATTCACACTGGGAAATGACAACAACGTACCTCTGCTTTTACATAAACACCGCCCTTTGTGCTCATCATCCATTATTTGGGATGTGTAAATTATTCGGGTTAATCCGACACAAGTGAAGTATTGAGCACGTCTCGAAGGACTAAGGGGTCGGACATCTAATTGTGTTCTTCAGAAGACAGAGAACAGGCCAGGACTCACGGTGGTGATGCGTACGCCGCCTGCATTGGTGGAAAGTCGTCCAGGTTGTCGACGTTGAGCTGGAGTGGAGACAGCGAACGAGCCGCTGGCGGTGACACAGCCGGCTCAGCCGTCTTATTAGCCCCTCCTCCCCTTCCCTTCCTCCAACCAACCTCGACCCTCCCTTTGCGGCCGCGCGACTGCTGTTGTACCGCCGAGCCGGGACAGTGGTGATGTTGCTGGAGCTCTGGAGGGGACAGCATGTAGTCCCCTAAACTGGCGCGCTGGACGGAGCGGCGCTCTGAGGGACTGGCTCTGAAGGTGGAGGCTGGGACAGGGCTCCTTCCGATGCTGGAGAAAGCACTGCTGAGGATACTACTCTCACTTGGACTGGCACCAGGAAAACAGAGAGAATCAGACTGAGTTTGTGAAGTATCAAACTCAGCCCCGGGGGAAAGCGAGGGAGTGGGGGAGAATAGCTGGACCCGGCTGGCGGCACGGGGCCCGGTCCCAGGTCCGGTGAATCTGCAGCCCCCTCTGCGCTCACTGGAGCAACGGGGCCCCTGCTGAGAGGGCCTGGGGCGGATAGGGGTTTTGGCAGGTGTGGCAGGGCCATGAGTAAGGGCGGAGCTGCTCTGTTCTCGTAGGAAGTTCAACAGGTAAGGAACAAACTCCTGTCTTTCGATCTTCAGTGGTTTACACCAGGCCAAACTGTCACAGTCCTGCTGAGCAGATGTCAGTATGAAGAATATATGAGAACATGCATGTTCACGTAAACAAGCATTGAAGTTATTAGGGTTGTAAACACGTCTAGAACGCCTAGCGCCTGACGTTAGCGATGTTTAATGGATGTTCATCGTTACCTGGCAAGCATTGATATCACTAGTTACTAAGTAAGCTAACTGGGCATGACAATACTTTCGGAAAATAAATAGCTAGCTAGCGTTGCTAATAAGGTCATTTTCAGCACTCCGGAGTTGGTAGAAGGCTTGCAAGTTGTCAGTTGAGGACGTTACCGTTAGCCAGCTAACTAGTAATTCCAAAGTAGTTAGCAAGCCAACTAGCCAAGTTTTCAGGTAGGTGTGTTGAAAACGTTTTGTTTACATCTGTTCGAAGATGACATTTTGTAGCGGATACAATAATATTCCAACCATACAGCACAAACACGACTCGATAAGGGTTAACATGAATTGTCACTTACTTGACCGTGTTTTAACCATTCTACGGCCTTGTTAGCCTCCACTTTCTTCAGTAGCAGCGATTCCAAAAGAGCCGCCATTCTGATCTGAGTAGGCGCTGTCTGGGTGAGCCTCTGTCTTTGAGTAAGGGGTTGACCAGAATTGCAGCACGCGCGCGAAAGTTGCTAGTGCTTTGCACTGCTGCGCGCTTCTCAAGATGGACGGGGACGAGCTCTCAATAGTAGACACTCTTCGAAGTCTCCAGATGTTGTTGTGTTATACTTAAGTTATAATTGATAACATATATTTTCTGCAAAATACTGAAAATACCCAATAATGACATAGGGCGTGTTTTTAGAAATGTGGGCACATTTACTAAAAACGAAAGCTGAAATATCAAAGTTTTTAAACGGTTTGCCCTGACACTCCAGAATGGGGTAAATGCTTCCTGTGTCTTTTGATCACTCTTGAAAAGTTGGATCACACCCGTGGAAAATGCAATTTAATTAATTTAAAACGACACCTTCCTGTAAGGTCCTACACTTCACAGTGTTCTGCCTAAGAAAAAAACAGAGCCTTGAAGTTGAAATAAATCTCATACCTCAGAGATAGAATAGAGATAGATCTGGGCCAGGTCATAAAACATAGCTATACCATTAAAGACTTCCAAAAGCAGAGTGGGAACACTTTTCTTAGAGATCAAAATAAAATAACAAGGCAATGAGGGCTGACCAACAACCAAATGGACACTCTAAGAGAGCTTCAGAGGTACAGAACCTGTCAGAAGCACAGCTATCTTTTCAACACTCTATGTAAAAGGCCTTTATGATGGAGTGGATAGATGGATTAATTGGCACATATCTCCAAATTATTTTTTATTATTATTGATAGCAAAATATTTTTTAATCAATAAGAAATTGTCTGTAACACAACAAAATGTGGAGAAAGTGATACAGTCTGAATACTTTCCGAAGGTATTATCTTGTACTACAGTACGCCAAAACCTGCTCAATCATTATTTCATATTACTACTTAACAAATGAAACATGAGCTTTGCAGTAGTTTAAACATCTACATGTTACTCATCAACATAGGATATAAGCGCCCAGTCAGGTGTGTTATTGTTCTGCATGCTGAATGAGTATTTTATTGATAACCAGTTTATAAAAATAAAATACAAAATAATTTTAAACAAACAGAAAAAAACACTGTACAAGGCATTGATATGGTACAAATGATAAAATAAACATAAATAATTACAGTTATGTACAATGAGATCCTCCTGTTACATTCTTTCCTTGTGACTGTACATACATTTTAAAACTGACATTTCAACACAGGACTAAAACGTAAACCATTTCAAGAAACATCTAAAACTGAAACCACACAGGCAATGGGTGCCAACGATGAACAGCCATGCCCAATATCAAATGAATCATATCGTTGTTGTCCATGTTGCTTTAGATGTTTGGCCCATTGGCACAAAAACCTTCATGAACACAGTACCCGTGGCTGAGTAGAATCATTGGACCACAGATACAGGCAGACTATGTCACTTTGGAGACACCTTTACAATCACACCACCATACAGTTAGTGACAAATCATCATTTTAGTCAGGAAAGAAAGAATATACCACGGTGCAATAATAAAATAAAATACTAATACTATGATTATCTATTTGTTCCTCCAAAATCAGCAGCACTGTTTATTCATTTAGCTTTTCCATTTTACTGAAGCGATGACATATGGTTAATCAAGAATATTTATTATATAAATAATTTGAACATTTTACAGGTATATATTAAATGTTTTGAGCAACTACAGCTGAAGTAGGTTAGCTTATGGAAGTACCAAAGATAGCCTAGAATGTAAAATATAGCTTAATACTGCCGTGTATAGTGCTGTATGGATGTTCGCGTTTTCTACACAACAAAAGATTGCCTTTATCGTACATCATTGAGGAATTTGGAACCATTTCAACCTCGGTTTTGATTACAGAATCCAGAAACAGCTCACTTGTCAAATGGCAACTAGCCATTGACTGTAGATTCCCACATTCTGTCCAGACATTGGGCAACTTTATTGGGCCAATCTGGCAATTAAGATCAGAGCTGCCCCCACAGAAAGCTAGATATCTTTCTGCAATCCAGAAACCCACTAGTCAGTTAAATATAAGCAAGAAAAATCAGAGCGTACACATCAAGGATGATACGGGGGGACCTTACAGAGACGATGGGAGGGTCTTGAGAGTTGGTTAGCTGCTGGGCAGTGTAGTGATTGATCCTGAGCTGAGTAGACAGACACTATTTAGTTATTCCTTGCTTTACACAGCCAGGGGAACGGAACATGATTAAGGCTGACTGACTGAACCCTGTCTGCCTCTAGAGCCATATCATAGCTGCTCTTCAACCTAGAAGGGGAGTTCCTGGGCGCCTCATGCTGGAGTGCATGTTGAATAGGTCATCAGATGTGAAATCCGACATCCACTAATCTATGTTATTTAATGTACCTGGAACCTCACCAGTGTGTGCGGGTACTTAAAATCAATCACAATTGCCAAACCAAAGAAATAACACAAGTCAATCTGCATCTCTTTGGCTGTGTAATACAATTTTCCTCATCCCATACATACAACGCATGTCACTTTATGACAATCAGTCAATCGGACCAACGTCAAATGAATACAGTATACCCTTTTAAGAGAATTACTCAACCAGTAAGTGCAGAAGTCTTAGGGTGTGAGCATGGTGGGACGATTAAAGTGAAGATTGATCAAGATCGCAATGCGAAAGGAAATACCAAACACATATAATACTAAGAATAATTACCTTTCTGAAAAAAGCAATGCATCATGGGCATTATTGGTTTTCTTCACTGATTAGCTGATGGTTTCATTGTATTTTTTCTCTGTAGGCAGCGCATGCAAAGAGTAGTAGTGCTGGAAGCGGAGATTAGTTATATCACAGTATCTTACAAGCAGAGTTGTAGGGACAGGGTGTGGTAGGTAAGACAAAGGTTAATGGAGGGTTTCAATTAGTGTTCATTCAGTCTGAATGGACTACAGGAATAGGGTGGGTCCTCTAACAATATATGAACTGTTTCAGATAAGTGCAAAAAACATGTAATAACAAAACAAAAAAACATTCTCTTCCACGTTTTTTTATCCTTTGGGAGATTGAAACATTGATTTGGTATATGATACATTATATTTATATGGCATAAATAGTGCGACATTATTTGACAGAAATGTTAGACCTGTCATCAACTTGATACAAAACAGGATAACTATGTTTTATTTCAAAACATTTCCTCTCTTTAATATATTAAATAAAAAAGCGATCTGCAAATAATGTCTGAATAAATACAATAGAAACATTCACTTTGCCTTCCCTTGAAGTGAATAATACTTGTCCACATGAACAGGACTGCCTTTGCAGCTAGCGCACATTAGTCTAATTTGGCTTCTTTTGTCAAAAGAGTAGCATACTTTGTAGAGAAACCCCAAGCTGCCCCTAGTGCCAAGGCCAGACTCACATTAAGACAAGGGTTAATGAATACTTAGTGTTGCCATGTATTCACTACTAGTCCCTTAGAGAATACCAGGGTTGGGCTCAATTCCATTTCAGTCCATCATCCAATTTCTAATTGAAAAGGTACTGAATAAAATGGGAATTTCACCCTACGTTTGAAACCAACCGGATCTGAAATGAAATTGACCACGACCCAGAATGGTACAATATAAATTGTCTGCAGTGTCCCAATACTTCCGAAGAGTGCACATAAAGTCATTTTATTTATGTAAGCATGGGCAAGGCTAGTGTTACCATTATGTCTTAAGACACTCCTTCCCTTTCAAGTCCAGGACAGAAGGGCCAAGAAATGCGTCGTGAAATCCAACTCCTTTCTCAGACAAGGGGAATCATGGCTACTTTGATCACACATTTAGTTGGATTCCCCTGATCGATCCATCCACACAAGCAGGCACATGTACATATGTGAGCAAACTCACACTTTATATGATTGTATTGAAAGAAAGATCCCTCTTCCATTGATCGACTCGTGGCATTAAATGCCTTTCAAGTAAAGGACATTCACTAAGTAGTATTTCTAATGTCGGAGAGGGAGCGAGAAAACGGACGTACCAGCCGGGGATGTACTTGTTGTGTGAAGATGGAAATCGATCTATAGTTAGTGTACCTTTCTGTAGAGAACTTCTTGGACATGCAGGAAGCCCTGCTATACCCGGCACTATCCAGGCCCTTACCGTGTAAACAGCAATGGAATTATTCACAAGTCAATAAGTTGGCGATAAATGAAGAATGAATTTCCACCATTGCCGTCTTAAAATATTCTAAATGGGGATGAGTTTAAATATATTGATGGGGGGAAAGGGTTTCTAAATCTCATTTACAGCATAATTATCATGTACAACTTTTGCACAAGATACAGTAACTTAATTGGACATACAGTTGTGTGAAAAATTACACCGCCTAAATATTTTTTTACATACCTTCACTTGGTTACATTCCAGCCATGTTCACTGATCAAGGTAATCCAAATAAATTAGTCACACCAAAAAGTAAAACGTGAAACAATGTATGCAGTTAAAATGCATACAAACAGAAATGCAATTTCCTTATGCCTGAAAAGGTTAGTGCATAAAATGGTTAAAATTATAATTAGATCCACTAACGTAAGTGTAAATTATTAGTAAATCTAATAATTTACAGTACAGGCTTGAAGATTAGAAACCTGATCTGGTTTGGTCTAAACAACACGGCCATTTTATGTGGTAACACATCATGCCAAGATCAGAAAACCAATCCAAGACCCCCAAAACTAACTGCTGTCCATGATTCTGGGTTGGGTTACAAATCACGTTCAAGCCTTTAAAAGTAAAAAACTGTCCAACCGATCATCAACAAATTAAGAAAATTCCAAACCACCGGTATTCTACATAAGACAGGTCGTCCCATCAAATAAGACCAAAAGCTTACAGAAAGACGCTCATAGAAGTGTCTAAGAACTCCAGGGTTACAGCAAGGAATCCTCAGGTTTCTCATGCCACAATATTAAGGTACATGATTCAACTGTCAGAAAGAGACTGCATGGGAGGTGTAAAATATCAAGACTTGACTGACGTTTGCTGGACAACACTTGGGTAAAGATGCAATAACTGTATAGATTTGCTCAGAACACACGAGTCAAAGGTGGATTTTTTAAACAGGGACCGGCAGTTATTGATTTGCTATGAAATTGCATTTCTGTGGATTTTGGAAAATATTATCTTTCGGTATCATTTCTTAAATAAGGTTCTTTGTTTCTGTCAATACTGATGAAGTGAAGACATTCGGTCCCTACATCCAAATACATAAAACAACTCTCTAGGTGGTGTACTCTGCTTTTCACATGACCGCATTAATAACAGATGGAGCAGAAATCACAGCAGAAGATCACGAGTCCAACAGGAACAAAGCTTGTTATTCTCCGGCAGCAGCCGCAGGTCTTCATCAACCTTCACCATGACTGCCTGTTGTGGACAAGCCTCCGGATGCCAACCTCTGCCACAGGACGTCTCCACACAGCGTCCAAAAACACGGCTGATCCAGGAACAGTTTTACCTTTCAGGCGATATTGAACACAGTTGCATGGACGCGGGAGAACTGTTCCTGGATCTGCACTCCCATTCGGAGACATTTGCACGGGCCCAGAGGATTCTACGCGGCGGCCCACTATCTGCTGCTCAGCTTGCTGGTGCACCTCCTCTCTCTCTCCTCGCGGCCGCAGACTTTGCCCCTGGGGTGGTGGGAGGGGACGGACCGGGCCTGGCGTCCACAGCACGTCTCCTGGTGGTGGTGGGGGTAGGAGCGCCGGGGAGGAGGTGGGGACCCGGAGAAGCTAGGAGGAGAGCGGGAGCGGCCGAGGCACACGCCTCTGTCTCCCCCACGGTGTTCATGGCGAGAGGGGGAGGAGGAGACCGAGCGCTGGAGGGAAGAGGAGCTGCGCGGGGAGGCGCTCGAGCTGCGGTAATGATGGGGGGAGCTGGTCAGGCTACACACGCCCGCGCGGGAGCCTCCGTGCGGGGCCAGGGGGCGTCCGTGATGGGGGGAGGTGCGTCCGTGCTGGGGGGAGCCCCGGGCAGAACCGCCGGGGTGACCATGGTGCATCAGCTGGGCCAGGCAGGTCAGGAGGTCCGAGTCGCTGGCGCTGCCCGCGCGGATGCGGTACCGTCTCAGTCTTGGATGGGAGGATGAAGAGGAGGTGGGAAAAGTGTTAAAACAGACAATATAGAACATTAAGGCAAAATGCCACTCATGACAGTCAGGACCCCTTCACTGCTCTACATTTGGTTGTGTGAGAGACAATTGATTTAAAACAATACCTTTGTACGTATTTTTATAGGGCAAACAAACCAAGACACTGAACTTACATAGATACAAAACAATAATGGAAATGATGAGTAAATACATTAAAATTAAAACATTGGGAGGAAGCCTCTGAAATGTTTGAAAATATTCAATAAAAGGACGCCATTTGCGGGGAAAAAACTGCACTGGAGCCCATGAGGGAAGACATGAAAAAACACAACATCACATAGCAATGTAGAAATAGTAGGAGGATGAACAGATTTACAGTTCAGGAGAATCCTGAGTTAAGCCAGTAGGGGGAAAAAAGCCACAATGTATTTATCATTCACATTTATATAGACTTCAGCTAGCCTCAACTTGGAAAAAGGAGCCCTATGCACAAGTTTAACTTTTAGTGCACTTAACTCTTAGTTCACTTAACTGTTAGTGGAAGGGCCAATTCTGAATATAGGCTGCCCCGTAGTAAAAAAGTTGGGTACTCTCTACTACATTTGCATTTCTGTAGCAAAGAACCTACTGATCCTTGGTACCTTACCTCCCCAGATAAATAATGTAACAACCTAACAGATTTACTTAAAAATATGTTGGTAAAAACAATGGGATTGAATAAAATAGGTAAAGGAATTTGGCCAAATAATTCAGAGATATAATTGATTAAAAAAAATGCCATGAATCTACACAGAATAACCCATAATGACCAAGTACAAACACATCTTAGAAATGTGTGCCATTTTCTTGAAAAAAAAGAATGATCTCAAGCAAATAAGAATTCAGACTATTTAAGCACTTGGCAAAAATGTCTTTCGGCAGCTTTTAGTCCTATTAGGTGTGTTGCTTCCGGATTGGCACAGCTTTTTTTTTTTACCCCCAGTTCTGAGTATTTAATAAATGTCTAAAAAAGGTATCTTTGCTTTGTCCTTATGGGATGCTGTGTGTAGGAATAACACACAGCACAGTGATAACACTGTATCACTGTATCACTACAACACAAAGTGACTGGGTCTAAACACCCTCTAGAGGTGGGCGACATTACCTGCCCTCCACGGCGGCCCGGCTGGGCGGTTTCCCTGGGGGTGGACGTGGCAGGTACTCTGGGGGGAGGTTCTGTGGGTTGACTGGCCGAGGGATCCGGCTTTTACGAGACAGGGGGCTGGAGGAGGAGGACAGGGAGAGGGCGTCATCCCCCTGGCGGTCGGAGCGCGATCCCTGGAAGGACTCGTCGCCCGTCTCCGAGCGGTCCGAGGCGGAGGACAGCTGCTCGCCGCGGGGGAGCGAGGCCACAATGGGGCCGCGGTGGGAGAGCGAGGGGGAGGCTGCGGGGGAGGGCGCGCCTCCGCCGTGGCTGTGGGCTTTCTTCAGGAGCAGCTTCTCCATGGCGGAACCGGGCGCTGGGAGGAGGTCCAGGAGGCTGGAGGCGTCCAAGACGGGGATGCGGCTGAGCCTGCGGGAGGGGTCTCTGCGGGGAGCGAAGGGCGGAGAAGTGGGAGTCAGAGCTGGGGCTTGGACACCGGCCTCCCCCCCATCCCCACCGCGGGGCCGGAGCTGGTCCTCCTCGCTGTCGTTGAACTCTAGGAACGCTCCGCCCTCAGAGCCGGCCTCCTGGCCAATGGCTGTAGGAGAGAGGCGTCCGTTGGCCAACACAGGGCCGAGGTGGGGGCGAGGAGAACAGGGGGAGAGGGGGGAGCGAGGAGAGGACACCCGGCTTGGCCCAGGGCTGTGGGCTTGGGCGTGGGCCCGTCCTCCGTCGACCGGGACATCCGCCGGCGGCAGCTCATCGAGGGTGGTGGGGCTGCCCGGCTGGGCGGAGGTGGGCGGGCGATCCTGGCCCTGGGCGGGGTGGGTGTCAGCGGTAGCTGCATCATCCTGGGGCTGCTGGGGCTCGGCGGCTGGTTCCTCCTGCCTCTCCTGCTGGAGGCACTGCGACGCCCCGTCTGAGCCGGACTGGGACCGCTGAGCTGTCAACTAGAGATGGACGAGTTGAGAGTAAGAGACCGTGAAAAGATGGAGAAAGTAACAAGGGAATAACAGGCCACAGCATCATTTCAAGACAACCAGGTCATTTGTCTCAAACCAGGACAAAGACAGACCCAAGTCTTAGCTCGGTGTATTATTTCATGCTACTCTCAAAGCTCAATCACACAACATTAAGAAGTTTAACCGGGTCTGGAACAAGAGAAAACAACCTGCACACAGATCAACTAGACAAAAAAGAGCAGGCAGAAAATTAGAGAAATGATCAGCTTTAGTATAAAAGAAACAGATAAGACGAAATAGAGACAATCCACCACAACAAAAGCCCCTGTCACCCAACCTGCAGTCATGACTCAATACAGCCCCAATCCAGATTTGGACTTCATTCCATTTCAAATGTGTTCGGTCAATTCAAATGGAATTGACCACAACCCTCCCCCCAGGCTCACTAACACGTCGTTCTGAGCATGCTCTGTCCGCCTCCCTCTGAGGAGAGCAGCCTGCCCGGCAACGGCACGGCAACACGACGACCAAACACACGCATCGGCGGGAAAAGGAGACAAAGCGAGAGCAGAAATAACAGCCAAACAATGTTGAAAACAACCCAGACGTGAGTAGCGGAGGGAGCAATAGTTAGGTGGGTTATGGGTGAGACAGACACAGCTGATTGGTTAGTGGCCTGGAGGGGGACGGTTACGTGAGGGTCATCACCTGCTGGAGTTGGGCTCGCGTGATGCGTATAACGGAAGGGAACTTGCAGTTGGCGGCGCCCGCCGGGATAGCGGGCAATTTCCTGCGCCCGGCAGGCGATAGGTTACGGGCCGAACCAGGGTGAGGAGGTGGCGGAGGAAGGGAGGCGTGGCAGGAGGAGGAGGAGGTGGGACGGAGGAGGTGCTGCTGGTGGTGGTGTTGGTCGGCTGAGTAGCTGCGCCTCATCCCCGGCGGGTCTCTCTGGTGCAGGGGGTCCGACAGGGTGGTGAGGAGGGTCTGGGTAAGCGGGCTGGGAGAGCGCAGGAGCAGGGGGCTGGACATCCTGGCCAGCATCTCCTCAGGCAGAGACGGAGGGGAGGTGGGGAGCTAAAAGAGCGGCAGGGAGGTGGGTGAGGAGAGAAGGGGGGTGGGAGGGGATGCGGAGAAGGAGTGTGGAGAGGGGAGGGGCGAAAACAGAGGTCAGATAGTAAAAGAGGAGAGATGATTTGGACAGGTAGCGTGCGTGGAGGAGGTGTGGACGGGGGAGGGGGGGTCGGTGAGGGAAAGGGGGGGCACCAAATGAATCAGGGGGCTTAGTTGCTATGTAGAAGGTCTCCTGAGATCTCAAACGTCTTCTAAGAGAAATATCATGAGTTGGTGAGCTATAACTGTCCCTCCGATAGCACTGTTGGAGAATGTTTAGACTCGGGACAGAAACTCAGCGTAGATAAATCAACATAGCAAATGACAGCTAGAAAAAAAAAGCTACAAATTACATTAAATGCAAATCAAAGTGACCATTCAACCAGCTGCAACTTTCAAACAAAGCCAGATTCCTGATTAGCTGTCTTTTATCAAGCTTTCCCAAACAGAGAAGCAAGCTTGCATGACATAAGCAGCATAATGGCATCCCCCTTCACACTGCAACATGTTGCTAGGGTAGCCCAGGTGAAGTGTGCTAGTGTAGCCCAGGTGAAGTGTGCTAGTGTAGCCCTGGTGAAGTGTGCTAGTGTAGCCCAGGTGAAGTGTGCTAGTGTAGCCCTGGTGAAGTGTGCTAGTGTAGCCCAGGTGAAGTGTGCTAGGGTAGCCCAGGTGAAGTGTGCTAGGGTAGCCCAGGTGAAGTGTGCTAGTGTAGCCCAGGTGAAGTGTGCTAGTGTAGCCCTGGTGAAGTGTGCTAGTGTAGCCCAGGTGAAGTGTGCTAGGGTAGCCCAGGTGAAGTGTGCTAGGGTAGCCCAGGTGAAGTAATTTATAATTTGTGATAGTTAAGGGTTTTACAGTGAGAAATGCACTAGTAGCATAATAACATTGATGTATGCAGTATCAATTTAACGAATTCTATCAATCAAATGAATCATTGCATACAGCCATTACAGTGCTTACACGGATATCTAGTCTCAAAACAGCAAGCAATGCAGATGTAAAAGCACAGGGGGAAGGAAACTCTCTTTAGAGAGGCACTGCAGTGTGAATTGTTCTCCAATGAACTGTGTAACACTAGTCGATGCAGTGCTTGCCTGTGTGAGCGCTCCCTCCACCAGGGCTTCGGCAGGGCAAGCGGCAGTGTGGGGTGGCAGGCTTCCTGGGAGTCCCACGCTTAGCTCCAGCCTGTCCGCTCTGGGGGATCCGCCCCTGGGCCCTGGTGAGCCCTGGAGGGCCCCATCCCTGTCCCCATGGTCCTGCCCTGGACTGGAGCGTTCCCTCAAACTCTCCCTGTCCCCCGTGGGCGCCTCCATCAACTCCAGGTCCTCTTGTTCCTCCTCAGAGGGGCTGGTCGTGGCCTTGGCCCTGGTTCCCGTCCCCGGGGACTCGCTGGGCCTCTCCACCATCACCCAGTCCCGGGAGTCCACCTCCCCCCTGCCGGAGCTCAGGTTGAGGGCCACGAAGCCTCCGCTGCTGGGGGAGCCAGGGGACGCCGGCTTGGGCGAGCTGCCGTTGGTGCCGCCGCCGGATAGGAACTCTTCGTCATAGTGCCAGACTCGGTCCGTTGGGCCACGGCCCGGTCCTGTGGGACCGCCGGCAGGTACAGACGGAGCCAGGCCCTGACCTGTGTTAGACCCATTCTCCGGCTGCTGCCTTGAACCCTCCAGCTGCTTTCCTGAGCTGAGGAGGGACAGACCGACAGAGATAAACACAGACAGACCGACAGAGATAAACACAGACAGACCGACAGAGATAAACACAGACAGACCGACAGAGATAAACACAGACAGACCGACAGAGATAAACACAGACAGACCGACAGAGATAAACACAGACAGACCGACAGAGATAAACACAGACAGACCGACAGAGATAAACACAGACAGAC
>JACXGK010011525.1:0-15918 GCA_016801125.1 Novumbra hubbsi
GAGACACTGTGTGTATATGAGAGAGAGACTCTGTGTGTATGGGAGAGAGACACTGTGTGTATATGAGAGAGAGACTCTGTGTG
The DNA here is from genome assembly GCA_016801125.1 of Novumbra hubbsi. NCBI lineage: Eukaryota > Metazoa > Chordata > Actinopteri > Esociformes > Umbridae > Novumbra > Novumbra hubbsi. Next base: position 84 of record JACXGK010011525.1, read on the forward strand.
TATGGGAGAGAGACACTGTGTGTATATGAGAGAGAGACTCTGTGTGTATGGGAGAGAGACACTGTGTGTATATGAGAGAGAGACTCTATGTGTATGGGAGAGAGACACTGTGTAAATATGAGAGAGAGACTCTGTGTGTATGGGAGAGAGACTCTGTGTGTATATGAGAGAGCTGGGTGGAGGGCTTGGTGGAGGGCTGGTTTGGGTGGAGGGCTGGTTTGGGTGGAGGGCCAGGAGGAGGGCTGGACCCAGGCTTTGGTGGAGTTGCATGGGATGTATTCTGGGGCAGATAAAGAAACAAGGGGCCGGGTGGAAGGAAGGACCCGGGTTTTTAGCCACAGAGATATTCCAGGAGATGCCGTTGCAATGAAGCGACAGAGGGTTTCAGAAGATTAAACAACAGCAAGTGCGTGTGTGTGTAGATAGGCACACGCACTGCATATACAACTGTGTGTGTGTGTGCATGTGTGGGTGGCCAGCATGTGTCACCTCTTTTCTTTGTCCCTGGACCCACAGTGAGGCTCAACACCTGACCGGCCCTGTGTCATGGAGAACAGAGCTGCAGCTCATTGGAGGCCCCAGGAAGGCACTTTATCCCAGAGGTTAACCTGCCACCAGGAGCGTGGTCAATCAAACATGGGGGGGGGGGGGGAGCCTCACTGTGTGTCGTACCTTGAAATGGTGGCACAGGATGCAGAAATCACAGGACACGTTTTAAGTATTGAATGTAAAACCAAAGAGATCCATTAATAGTGAGAATGAGATAGAGAGACACTGTGTGTGTATGAAAGAGAGACACTGTGTGTCTATGAGAGAGAGACACTGTGTGTGTATGAGAAAGAGACACTGTGTGTGTTTGAGAGAGGGAGGGAAACTGTGTGTGCATGAGAGAGAGACACTGTGTCCATGAGATAGCTACAGTGTGTGTGTATGAGAGAGACACTGTGTGTGTATGAGAAAGATACATTGTGCGTATGAAAAACACTGTGTGTATGACAGAGAGACACTGTGTGTATTCGAGAGAGAGGCACTGTGTGTGTATAAGAGAGAGAGACACTGTGTGTATGACAAAGAGACACTGTGTATATAAGAGAAAGACACTGTGTGTTTTACAGAGAGACCCTGTGTGTATGAAGAGAGACACTGTGTGTGTATGAGAAAGAGACACTGTGTGTATGAGAGAAAGACACTGTGTGTATATGAGAGAGAGACACTGTGTGTATATGAGAGAGAGACCATGTGTGTGTGTATGAGAGAGAGACACTGTGTGTTTTACAGAGAGACACTGTGTGTATGACAGAGAGACACTGTGTGTATGAAAGAGAGACACTGTGTGTATGACAGAGACACACTGTGTGTATGGGAGAGAGACACTGTGTGTGTATGAGAGAGACACTGTGTGTGTATGAGAGAGAGACTGTGTGTGTATGAGAGAGACACTCTGTGTTTATGAGAGAGAGACACTGTGTGTATGAAAGAGATACAGTATGGGAGAGATACACTGTGTGTGTATGAGAGAGAGACTGTGTGTGTATGAGAGAGAAACTGTGTGTATGAAAGAGAGACAGTATGAGAGGGAGACACTGTGTGTGTATGACAGAGAGATACTGTGTGTATGGGAGAGGCACTGTGTGTGTATGAGAGATTTTAGGCTGGGTGTTTTTGTAAAGGCACTTTGTGACAACTGCTGTTGTAAAAAGGGCTGTATAAATAAATTTGATTGAAAATTTGATTGAGATACACTGTGTTTATGAGAGGGACACTGTGTGTGTATGAGAGAGAGACACTGTGTGTGTATGAGAGAGAGAAACTGTGTGTATGACAGAGAGACACTGTGTGTGTATGACAGAGAGACACTGTGTGTATATGAGAGAGAGACACTGTGTGTATAAGAGAGAGACTCTGTGTGCATGAGAGAGAGAAACCGTGTGTATGACAGAGAGACACTGTGTGTATATGAGAGAGAGACACTGTGTGTATGAGAGAGAGATGCTGTGTCTATGAGAGAGAGAGAGACTCTGTGTGTATGGGAGAGAGACACTGTGTGTATATGAGAGAGAGACTCTGTGTGTATGGGAGAGAGACACTGTGTGTATATGAGAGAGAGACTCTGTGTGTATGGGAGAGGCACTGTGTGTGTATGAGAGATACACTGTGTTTATGAGAGGGACACTGTGTGTGTATGAGAGAGAGACACTGTGTGTGTATGAGAGAGAGAAACTGTGTGTATGACAGAGAGACACTGTGTGTGTATGACAGAGAGACACTGTGTGTATATGAGAGAGAGACACTGTGTGTATATGAGAGAGAGACTCTGTGTGTATGGGAGAGGCACTGTGTGTGTATGAGAGATACAATGTGTTTATGAGAGGGACACTGTGTGTGTATGAGAGAGAGACACTGTGTGTGTATGAGAGAGAGAAACTGTGTGTATGACAGAGAGACACTGTGTGTGTATGACAGAGAGACACTGTGTGTATATGAGAGAGAGACACTGTGTGTATGAGAGAGAGACTCTGTGTGCATGAGAGAGAGAAACTGTGTGTATGACAGAGAGACACTGTGTGTATATGAGAGAGAGACACTGTGTGTATGAGAGAGAGATGCTGTGTCTATGAGAGAGAGAGAGACTGTGTGTGTATGAGAGACACATTTTAAATTGTACATTTTTGGTCTGAACTGAATTACATCCAGTGGAATCATGAATAGCTAGTAATTAAAGGAAGCTGTGTGTGTGTCTGTCTGTGTGTGAAAAAAACCCTGTGTGTGTATGTGTGTGAAAAAAACTCCACACAGCCATGGATAACCATCAGCTCACACACACACACGTCCAGCAACAGACAGGTAGGAATTTAAGTTTCTCGCTTCAACCCACTTTCTATCCTTATGGGTAACGGAGACCTAACCCTGACCCAGAAATTCCTATTCTTTATTTCCAAGCCCAAACCATATACAACCTTTATTCCTAACCATACCCGGATCCTAACCTTAACCTTAATAGCATCACATTCATTCTTTAAATTAACCATAACATCTAATCCTAAACCTAACCGGTAATGGCTAAACATGAAATAAATGTTAAGTTCTAACACTATACCCAATTGTACGTTTTAACCAATCCCCTGAGCCGGAAACCTCATTTTATCTATTGGGGACCTCTCAGAAACCTTTTGGGGACACATTTTCCAGATTTTCTCATCTTTTTGGGGACATGTGATCCCCACAAGTCAACACACACACACACACACACACACACTACAGATCCACTAGTGTAAACACACACACAGAGCAGAGAAAATGACAAATTTTACATTGCCAAATTTGAGCACGTTCCTTCCCCAGACAGAGTGTGAATTGATTTTATATTACCCCTCTTCAACGCTGGGATTTATTGACACACTGCAAAGAGTGACTACTCCAGCACGCTGTTCAAAATATACGTCTAATCCCTCCCCCTACCTCTCCCTCACTCCTCTCTCCCACACCTCTCCCCTCCCTCTCTATCTGTGTCTGACTGGTTTCACCGCACCATTCTCTTTGACGCCTCAAACCCTCTCTCTCTCTCTCTCTCTCGCCACTTCTTTCTCTCTGCTATCGCTCCATGAAACACCCCCTTTCCCTTTTCGTTTTCCCAACGTCCCTCCCTCTCCCTCCATCTATCTCCTCCCTCTCACTCTCTCTCCCTCCCTCTCATTCGCTCCTTTTTTCCACGCATGCGATTTGCCTAACAATAAGTGGTTCTGGCCAAGGTCAGATAAGAGGCGCGCAGCCCAGGAAGCCTCCACCACTCTTTCTTTCATCCCTCTCTTCTCTCTCCTCTTCCTCCTCACAGCTTTCGAATTATCTCTGCCGCACATAATAATAATTACTGAGAAACGGCGGCGCTGAGATAAGAAGGCAGGAGCTGAGACCGAAAGAGAGAAAGGGGGAGGAGGGAGGGGGGTGGCATGTAGAGGAGGAGAGGGGGTAAGGAGTGGGTAAGGTGAAAGGGGGGTGAGAAGCGAAAAGAAACAGGAGGAGCAAAGAAGGCAGGAGGAGAGGGACCGGTGGCAAGAGGGGAGAGAGAGGGAGGAAAGAGGGAGGAAAGAGGGAGGAAAGAGGGAGGAAAGAGAGAGAAAAAGATGATTATTTAAGACTCTTCTGGTTGAGAGTTCCTAGAGAGACAGACACACACACACGCATGCATGTGAGCACATGGATACTGCATAGGACACCTTGTTTAAAGGCTACGACCGTAGTGCAGACTTTTTAAGTCTTTGGTCCATCTTAAGAAGACTTTTTAAAAGCTTCTGCTCATTTTGCACCTGTATTATCAATGCACAGGCCCCATTGCATCAATTGGTGTACCAACGAAATGTAAAAAGAAAAGGCTCAGCAGTCAGCAGTCACCCATTACTTAAACAGATACCAAGACTAAACCCCCAAAGAGCAAGCAGTAAGATGTTTAAATACACTGGCTAGAAATAACTCCCTAGAAGGACCGGGAGAAGCCAGGCCTGAGGGTGGGCCAATCCTTCTCTGGCAATGCCGGGTGGAGATTACAAAAGAACATGGCCTTCAAAGAGATATCAGTTATGTTATAAATTGTTCTGTTTGCATTGATGATAGAAACGTCCTGTTATTTCACAATTACCCCCACAGGCCTTGCATTTAAGGAAGCCGCAAATCGGTCTGTTTTATCAGAGTAAGAAGTTCAAGTGACAACAACCTTCACCAAATTGTTTGTAAAAAAACAAACTTAGTGAGCTAGAAAAATGATGGCATTATCACCTATGACTTTAACTTGCTTTATACAATCAGCATACGTCTTTAGACACCTTCATCTTTTCCCCGAACTTTTCAAAACTTTGCAATGTCCACAACCTTCCATTAGTACCTTGAATGTAAGCATGTTTTGTGAAGTTTTAATGCCAGTGTTCAATTACTGATAAAATAATGAAGTTAGCAACATAATTTTGACACATCTAAATGCAGATGGGTCAGGTGGTTTAGGTTGGTTGGACAATTCTTATGGATCAGAATGTTCTAATAATGACGCAGATTGTCAGTGGTACTGAGATCAAGACGTAGGATAAAATATCATAAAAAAAAAAGAGCAAAGAAAACAACATTTTTACAGGGGTTTGAATACTTATGGCAATATGGATATTATATATATGTACTGTTTAATGTACAGTATATCAGTATATATAAAATGTATTATAATTTTAAGTATATCAGTATGTATAAACATTATTGTAATTATAAAATACTTACATATTCAAACTTAAAATAAGAGGGCAAGAACAACAAGATAGTCATGAGGTATAGTTGTCATAAGGTATAGTAGTTGTGAGGTATAGTAGTCATAAGGTATAGTAGTTGTGAGGTGTAGTAGTCATAAGGTATAGTAGTTGTGAGGTATAGTAGTATTGAGGTATAGGTGTTGTGAGGTTTAGTAGTCGTGAGGTATGGTAGTTGTGAGGTATAGTAGTTGTGAGGTATAGTAGTCGTGAGGATTAGTAGTCGTGAGGTATAGCAGTCGTGAGGTATATTCGTTATAAGGTTTAGTTGTTGTGAGGTTTAGTAGTTGTGAGGCATAGTAGTGATGATGTATAGTAGTTGTGAGGTTTAGTAGTTATGAGGTATAGTAGTCGTGAGGTTTATTAGTTGTAAGGTATAGTAGTCGTAAGGCATGGTGCTTGGTTTGAGGTCATCTAAAATCTAATAGGGAGATTATTATTTTCAACTTGTTTTGGCAATGTAAAGAAATGGCAAAAACTACAATAATGCCATTTAAATGTGTGAAAGAGAAAGAGATGGTTGGAAGAGAGAATAGAGAGAGCATATCAGCGTTCCAACAGGGTACCAGATAAAAAAGAATAAGTTACACACTACAGGACTGATTGACCCTAGACCGCTTGTACACATATAGACTATTGCAGCGTAGATGATGGGGACTGAAATATTGGAGATAACTTTGACCACATTCAAAGATATTCCCAAACAGGGCCAACCAGGCAGGAAATAGCCCCAATTACTTTGCTAAGCATAACCCAAGACCACCAAAGGAACATAAATATACCACTCACTAACTACCCCGTGACAAGGCTGAGTATGTATCTTAGCATAGCAAATACTTTGGCAGAAGTTATTTCAATATTTAAACCTTTAGCCTCACCTTGAGGTTGCTTGGGTGCCTATGAGCTCAGTCAAGATGGAAAGGCCAGACAATGCTTTCCTTTCAGGGCATAAGGATTCCTGTCTACCATTTCTGGTATTGAATATGCTTCACGTATTTCTCAACACCGACTGCTCCAAGGCCACTGGAAGCTTGACGGAGAGCATTTTCATATAAATATTTCCAAGCAATATAAATAATAAATAATTGGCTCTAACATTGCGCTTTGTGAATACTTTTTTTAATATTAACTGTTAAAATGATGACTGAACTTTCTTTTCAAATTATTACCAGAATAGTAGCTAGTGTCAAAAACAGCCAATTTCTTTTTCAATCAAAGTTAGCAACTTGAGTATTAGCATGTGTCATTGGTCTGGTACCATGCTTTAATAAAAAGGTTTGGAATCACGTATGACTATGCCAATGATTTTTATTGAGTAATTCCTTATCAGATATAATTAGCTTGCATTTTGAAAGGTTTTACCAGTTTGGCCTACAGTGAAAACCAATGCTTTAAAACTCATTGTCTTAAGAAAATGTTCATGATTATGACCGCAGTACACATTATAACCTCAATATGGCCTAACATGGTCCACCAGTCCAGATTGAATCATAGGAGTACATTGACATTCATTTGTTGATAGTTATGTCTCCATAGTTTGTCAATTAAACAATATTATGGTCTTTAAAAATTAGAGATTTTGTGAAAATATGAATATAAAAGGCAGCCTTCAGACAATCACTTGACATGAACAGCAATATCCATACACAATAAAAACCTAAATCAACAGTCCTCAGCTTAACCAAACAACCGAAACCAAGACAAAACCACACTCCTTTAAATTACATGACAAACATCTTGAAACAGCCAGTGAAAAACCTGGCCACCCACAACCGCCAGTATCCATCCAGACATCTCCTCGGTCCCGCCCAATCCCCCAGAAACCCTTGTGCCCCGTGTGACCCCAAACGTCTGTATCAGGGCGGCCAGAAAGAGTAAGCCTCTCTCCATGTCTGGTCCTCCCAGGGCTCTTCTCAGCGCCTCTGCCCCCTAGAGGAGCCGCTATCAGCGGGCTGAGCCTCTCCTCTCCGGGCGGAAACTCACATGGGGTTGCGGCGTGCGTGTGTGCTAGCGTGTTTGTGTAGGCGTGTGTCTGTGTGTGTGCGAAGATGACTATCAATGTTGTATTATGAACGTCAAACGATGGCAGATTAGTAGGACCCCCTCCAGTCTCCTCTTTCTTCTGGCCCCCTCTATCCCCCCACCCCCCCCGGGCTGTCGGTCCCCCTGTGTGTCACCCCAGTGTCAGGCCACTGAGGGCTGGGTGTAGTAATGCTATTCTGTCCCTTCTTATCTCCCTGCTCAGGCCCTGTCGCCTGCTGACCCATGAACCAGCCAGCGAGGGAAAGCGGGATGGACGGGGGAGGGGGGGATTGGAGGCAGAGAATGAAGGGAGGGATTTGGAGGTGGAGGGAGCGAGAGAGAGAACAAGACGGAGTAAGGGGGGTGGGGGGGGGTTGTCGAGTGGGGACGCGGTCTGTCTCGCCCCGGGCTCATATGGTCGACGATTTGGACTCCACCTTGATAGTGAATGAGGTCGGGGGGGGGTTCAGAAAGGACATGCATCCGCCACTGGAGCTCAGGTAAACGCCACGCGGCGTACATTATGTCCAATCAGAAGACAGTGAACAATGCAGTGTTGTGGCCCAGTGGCGCTGTGCCAGGGGTAACTTTGTCGTCGTGAGGCAGGGCGATGAGTGGCCGTCCTCTCTCCCTGCTGATTGGTTGAATTGCTCCTAATTGGCCACAGTCTCCTAGCTTGGTGGCCCAGGTCTGAATCAGTTCGGCGAAGACGGAAAAACAGCAGACTTAGACGTTCACGTGGAGAGACAGAAAGTAATAGTACACTCCTAAGGCGGACAGTGGTGCTGTAACACAGTCTCGGCGTTAACTCTCGCAGCAGGCCAGGTCGTAATCAGAGCACGGTCTGACTGTTCGTGGTCATAGATAAGCAGAGGCCGGGCAACGATCGGTTACCATGAGGTACTTTTAGAGGCTTGAAGGATCGCATCACTTTCATCATACCTGTAACCGTTGACCAAATGCCACAACAGAGCCACGGTTGATCCAATGCCCCAACCGAGCCACGGTTGACCCAATGCCCCAACAGAGTCACAATGACATAACAGAGCCACAGTTGACCCAATGCCATAACAGAGCCACGTTTGACTCAATGCCACAACAGAGCCACGGTTGACCCAATGCCATAACAGAGCCACGTTTGACTCAATGCCACAACTGAGCCACGGTTGACCCAATGCCATGACAGAGCCACGGTTGAACCAATTCCCCAACAGGGCCAAGGTTGACCCAATGGCACAACAGAGCCACGGTTGACCCAATGCCACAACAGAGCCACGGTTGATCCAATGCCCCAACCGAGCCACGGTTGACCCAATGCCATAACAGAGCCACGGTTGACCCAATGCCACTTCGCTTCAAGACAGACCTGGACTGGAGAAACAATCATACATTGGAACCCTGTTTGATGGCTGGGCTTTAAAAACCGCTGGGCCTCAAAGCCCGTCGAGAAGACGAGAGATCCGATGCAGCACACAGCCATTTGCAACGGGTCCCGTGACATCTTAAGTCCAGATGATGTCACCTCCTTGGGACTAACCATCGACACAGAGGCTCCCGAAGAGTGCATGCTGAACACCTTCCAGTAATAGATGTTTGGCCCGGTGACTTTTGACACAATTACTGAGCTGATGAAAACATAGAGGCAGCTTGTTTCCAACTATGAGACTAAAGGGAGGAGGTTCAGGTGTTAAACCACAACTGCTTAACATTAAAGTGTTGAGAGTTGACAGAGGAGTGAGCCTGCTCTACCACTGACCCGCTGTCACAGAGGAACCCAAACGTTCCACAGACGCCTCCGTGGCCTTGTGACAACACCATGTGTAAAGGTTGTTCCGTATTACCAGGAAATAGTCTAAGAAACATCGGTCAGGAACAGCAGAAAGAAATGGCGGTGTGAAGCTTGGGTACTGTAGAAATCTGTCGGCTACACGTGATTTGCATACCTGTCGTTTGGTGGAAAAACAGAAAACTCCCAAGCATCCACTTTTGATAGCAGACTTTATCTGTGTTTTCAGTCTGAATCCCACCAATGAGTGACTGTCAGGCCTTCACCAAATTCTTCATTTGTGTGAATTGATGAGAAGATGAGTGAAGTTAATATGCATTAGAGCGTGGTGTCAAACCCTGGCACGCAGAGATAACAGTCTTATCTTCCCCTGACTGATAAGGGCCAACATGGGGGGGGGTGTGTGAAAGGAGGAGATAAGGAAGACGAGGAGAAGGGGGAGGACATAAGAGACGAGGAGAGGAGTGAGAAAAGAAGAAGGGAAGAGGAGGATGAGTAGATGGGGAAAGAGTTGAAGGAGGATAGAGGAGATTGTGGAGGATAGAGGAGTAGAAGGTAGAGGAAACAATGTTTTCTCCTTTTCTGTCTCTATCACTTGCCCCTAATCCACCCGTCCGTCGCTCCCTCCTTCTGTCTACCATTCTCTCCTTTGGCTCTCCTCTCTGTCCTTCGCTCTCCCTCTGCCTGTGGCACCCTCCCTTTATTTCTCTCCACTTGCCTCCCTCCTGCCCTCACTTTACCTCTCTCCTCGCTCTGTCTCTCGCCCAGTCGCTCTCTCTCCTTCCATGAGGGGGGACAAAGCAGAAGCAGTCTTTTCAAAGGGAGGATGGGAGGACAGCTGTTTCAGATGACAGCGATGGCTGTTAAAACGCAATCTGTCTCCTTTCCCTCTGGTCCATTCAGTCAGTGACACACACACACACTCACACAAAATATTTTCAATGTGGCCACAGTGTAATGCGATGGCACTACCAACTGTCACTAGTAATTCTGAAGCTAAACTCACAAACACCCCCTGCCAACAGCCACATGTATGTTTCTACACACACTGTGTACTAGGACGCAGGACTAACGCACATGGACGCATAGTTAGATATAGGTGGAGAGGGGTTTGCAACGAACTGGGAATGCAAGTGTGTGTGCTCGCTCATGAGTGTAAAAAAAAAGAAGAGAGAATGTGATTGACAATTTGCGTGTGCGTTCACTAATGGCCATTAGTCAGCTCTAGTGGTAATCAGCACATTTCACTGGTTGGGGAGAGGGAGGTGGGAATGGAGATATGGAGGGAGGTTGGGGAGAGGGAGATGGGAATGGAGAGACGGAGGGAGGTTGGGGAGAGGGAGGAGGGAATAGAGAGACGGAGGGAGGTTGGGGAGAGGGAGGTGGGAAAGGAGAGACGGAGGGAGGTTGGGGAGAGGGAGGTGGGAAGGGAGAGATGGAGGGAGGTGGGAATGGAGAGATGGGGGGAGGTTGGGGAGAGGGAGGTGGGAATTAAGAGATGAGGGAGGTGGGAATTGAGAGAGGAGGGGGGAAGGTGAGAGGGAGGTGGGAATGGAGTGACAGAGGGAGTTGAGAGACAGAGGAAGGTTGGGAAGTGGGAGGAGGGAATTGAGAGACAGAGGGAGGTTGGGGAGAAGGAAGTGGGAATGGAGAGACAGAGGGAGGTTAGGGAGAGGGAGGTGGGAATGGAGAGATAGAGGGAAGTTAGGGAGGTTGGGGAGAGGGGGGGGTTGAAAGACATAGGGATGTAGGAATGGAGAGACAGAGGGAGGTTGGGTTAGAGGGAGGTGGGAATAGAAAGACGGAGGGAGGTGGGAATGGAGAGATGGAGGGAGGGTGGGGAGAGGGTGGGGGGAATGGAGAGATGAAGGGAGGTAGGAATTAAATGATAGAAGAAGGTGGGAATGGAGAGACAGAACGAAGAAAAAAAGTGGATAAGAACACTAGGAATAGTGTCTTAGTGTGTGTTTGTGTGTGTGTGTTGGAAGCTGAATCCATGTTGATAAATCAGGTGGTCACTGGCTCCGGCCTTGTGTTTATCTCTCTCTGTCAGGGGAGGGTGGGGGGCTGAGATATCACACACACACACCACATTCACACACAACAGTCACATGCTGACACCGTACAGACATTTATGAAAGAAAAATAAAGAGTTTTTTATTACTATAGAGGTGAGTGAGCAGAGAACAGGAAATACAGAGTGTGAGGAGGGAGGAAAGAGTATAAAAAGAGAGAGGCGGAAGGGAAAAACAGGGAGGCCTGGAGGGAGAAAGAGAGGGAGAAAAACACAGAGATTGAGTGAGGAGGGAGAGAGGAAGAAAGACACAGAGACTGAGTGAGGAGGGAGAGAGGAAGAAAGACACAGAGACTGAGTGAGGAGGGAGAGAGGAAGAAAGACACAGAGACTGAGTGAGGAGGGAGAGAAGAAGTAAGACACAGAGACTGAGTGAAGAGGGAGAGAGGAAGAAAGACACAGAGACTGAGTGAGGAGGGAGAGAGGAAGAAAGACACAGAGACTGAGTGAGGAGGGAGAGAGGAAGAAAGACACAGAGACTGAGTGAGGAGGGAGAGAGGAAGAAAGACACAGAGACTGAGCTGAGAAATAGGTAGAAGGATACAGAAACTGAGAAATGTTCGGGCCAAGGAGAATCTCTAGAGGGTGGCACACACACACACACACTCCTCCGTCTAATTAGCTGGTGTCCATTGTTGGAGCTGACTAAGGGCCTACGTGGTGTTGAGGAGAGTGTCATCACCCTCTACTACTTCCTCAACACCTCCCATATCAACCTCCCTTCCTTTCTCTGCCAACATCTCTCCCCAGCTCAGCGATCCCTACGCCTCCACAGCCCGGCTCCTTCCCATCACGTTTAACCCACCGCTTGGACAGAGGGACCGGAAATAGGGATGAGACAGGGTTTGGGGACCGAGAAAGAAAAGACAGAGAGATGAATCTGGGGAAAGAGTGAAAGGAGAGATAAAGCTGGTACAGCAATAAATGACAGAGTCTTAAGCTTTACTTCCCACTTGTGTTGCGCTGACTAAAACTTGGCATTCGCTTGGTTGAGTTTATTGGTTGAGTTTATTGAAAAATCACACACTCTTTTTTGGACCGGACGACTAACACAGAAATCCATGTTCGATATTCCCCAGCCCTAAACCAAACTGTAAACCTTAGTCATAGCTTATTCTGCAACCTCACTCTAAATCAAAACAGACTTTAACTTCACCCTGACCATTTAATATGGACCTTCCTGACAATCTCTCTGAATAAGAGCCTCTGCTAAATGATTGAATTTTAACATAAAATATAAAAGCTATACATTAAAAAATATTCTAAATCAATGGAAACAAATGTGAATCATTTTGGGCCATATCCCCTAATAACATGAAAGGTTGCCTAGTAACTACAGACAACATATATGCCCGGTCAGATGAATCCCAGAAAAATGATGAAATAACCGATTACATTGTAAAAAGATCTTTCTAAGATGCCAGACAGGTTTAATGTACTGTAAGCCTAGTCGTAAGGATCATTAATGTTTTGTATGTGGAGTTGTGTAGGGCTGTGTATGTTCATTTGTAAATGTTGTACTGTCTTTACTTTGGCTAGCAGGCAAAAGCAATTATGCTTTGTTAATTGTAATTGTAGAATTGTAAATGTTCATTTATTAAGAAAACGGCATGGCTAAAACATATTTCCTGTTTAGGGGCCACCCCGTTCAAAAAAGGTCAGTGATATGCAGTGCCTAAGTTATTGTTTTACAGTTTTAGTGCAGCATTTCATGTCATTGATTAAAAAATGGTTATAGCTTTACATCACCTCACATTGTTAATTAAAGAGCTACTTAAATTGAAGTTGACGCTCTTATCCTGAGCTACCGACAGTACTTGTCAACTGTACTCTGGTTTATGACCATTACATGAGTTTCAGTCCTAGACCCCTGGCCTTGCAAAGGCCATGTGCTTGCCCAGCGAGCCACCTGGATTATGATTATAAAACAAATAGACTACAATTAACTGAATAAAGACTACAATTAAGTGAATAACAACCACAATTAAATGAATAAAGACTACACTTAAATGGGCCATTTTTACAAGTTTTGAATCTCATTGTTCACATTAATGAATGTCTTTACATTATGACACTTGGCAGTTCTGTTTTTTGGATCATAGAACCACCCCTTTTGGTGACCGTCCCCTTGGACTACTATCCTTGTGGGGATGTTGGGTCCTCACAAATACAGGAAAACAAGGAAACACAGACACTTTCTCTTGTTCCCATATCCATCGATCCCCCCCATCTGTGTATCTGCTGTGTCTATCTATCTATCTATCTATCTATCTCTCTATCTATCCATCAATCCACCCATCTGTGTATCTGCTGTGTCTATCTATCTAACCATCTATCCACCCATCTGTGTATCTGCTGTATCAATCTATCCACCCATCTGTGTATCTGCTGTGTTGATCTATCTATCCATCTATCCACCAATCTGTGTATCTGCTGTGCCCTTCTATATATCTATCCATCTATCCACCCATCGGTGTATCTATCTATCTATCTATCCATCTATCCACCCATCTGTAAATCTGCTGTGTCTATCTATCTATCCATCTATCCACCCATCTTTGTATCTGCTGTGTCTATCAATCTATCCATCTATTCACCCATCTGTGTATCTGCTGTGTCTATTTATCTATCCATCTATACACCCATCTGTGTATCTGCTGTTTCTATCTATCTATCTATCCACCCATCGGTGTATCTATCTATCTATCTATCCATCTATCCACCCATCTGTAAATCTGCTGTGTCTATCTATCTATCCATCTATCCACCCATCTGTGTATCTGCTGTGTCTATCTATCTATCCATCTATCCACCCATCTGTGTATCTGCTGTGTCTATCTATCTATCCATCTATTCACCCATCTGTGTATCTGCTGTTTCTATTTATCTATCCATCTATACACCCATCTGTGTATCTGCTGTTTCTATTTATCTATCTATCTATCTATCCATCTGTCCTTCCACCTCTCCACCAATCAGTCTGTCTTTCTCTCAGTCATCTCTCCACCAGTCAGTCTTTCTCTCAGTCATCTCTCCACCAATCAGTCTGTCTCTCAGTCATCTCTCCACCAGTCAGTCTGTCTCTCAGTCCATCTCTCCACCAATCAGTCTGTCTCTCAGTCATCTCTCCACCAATCAGTCTGTCTCTCAGTCCATCTCTCCACCAATCAGTCTGTCTCTCAGTCCATCTCTCCACCAGTCAGTCTTTCTCTCAGTCCATCTCTCCACCAGTCAGTCTTTCTCTCAGTCCATCTCTCCACCTGTCAGTTTGTCTCTCAGGCCATCTCTCCACCAGTCAGTCTGTCTCTCAGTCCATCTCTCCACCAGTCAGTCTGTCTCTCAGTCCATCTCTCCACCAGTCAGTCTGTCTCTCAGTCCATCTCTCCACCAGTCAGTTTGTCTCTCAGGCCATCTCTCCACCTGTCAGTTTGTCTCTCAATCCATCTCTCCACCTCCGTCAGTCAGTCTGTCTCTCAGTCCATCTTTCCACCTCCTTCAATCAGTCTGTCTCTCAGTCCATCTCTACATCAAGTCAGTCTGTCTATCAGTCCATCTCTCCACCTGTCAGTCTGTCTGTCTCTGCATTCATCTCTCTGTCCCTTCCGTCAATCCTTCATCTCTCTATCCCCTCGATTCGTCTATTGATCGCTACGGTTACCCAGACCTCTGCAAGGTTCATCAACTGTGCGCTGATGATCAAGCTTTTACCCCACGGTCGAGCCTCTGAGGGATTCTGGGATTGAGAAGGACTGAAAATTACATCACAGAGTCACCTCAAGAATGAAGTCATGTTCTGATTCCAAGCAGTGCAGCAAAGCCCTTCCAAGTGGTGTCTGCTCAACAATACACACTGCAATGCAGTGAAGCCCTACTTCTGCAAGCTTCATCCCAAAGCGAATTTTTTGGGTTTGTTTTTTGTTTTGTTTTGGTTTTTACGAACAGCAGAGAACCAATCACTAACCTTGTTGTTAGCATCAACCAGATTCTCTCCATTCCTCTATTCTTTTGGTCGTAGTTTAGATCTGCCAGTTCTCTCTCCTTCCTCTATAATTACCTCTTATTAATTTTAAATGAGGGCCTTAACGCCCTGCACGATTGTAATACAGACTGTTAATGTAGGAGCTAATTTATGGGTGGAGTTGAGGGGGCGGGTGGAGGGTAGGAAGGACGGAGGGATTGAAGGAGGGATGACAGAACGGGTGTGCTCCATCATGAAATCATTAAGGACGGGGTGCTCACGCTCGTCCTCACTCCATCACGCGCGGACAGGCTCGCATTTAGAAGGGGCTGAACACTGGAGGTACGAAACCATGCCGCGGAGGGAACTGTGTGTTCGGACCACAGAGGGAGAAACAGAGAGATCTTCTCACTGTTTCCTCCACCTCCCCTTCGCTCCCTCTCTTCCTCCATCCTCCCATCCCTCTCTCCCTTGTTTCATTGTGAGCCCCCTCTCTCAGAGCCTTTCAGGGGACTGAGTGGGGCTTGGAGACTCTGAAGTGTCTCTGCCGATGTGGCCCTGTCGGCAATTCACCGACTGTGTGTGTGTGTGTGTGTGCCCGAGCCTGCAATTCACCGACTGTGTGTGTGTGTGTGTGCCCGAGCCTGCAATTCACCAATTTCTCCGCTAATTAGCCTACAAAGGCGACCAGTGGGGGCAGAAGAGGGAAAGGG
>JACXGK010011526.1:0-15939 GCA_016801125.1 Novumbra hubbsi
ATACAAAACTTTTACGGCGCAATAAAACATATTGGACTACTACAGCCTTTTTGGGTTAACCTTGGAAGTCCGAACGGCACAGTTTAATCTGCAGTTTAATTAAAATTCTATGCATATATATAACATTGAAAATATTATTTTCTACTTATTATATACACGTGTCCACTGCACCTTTTTTGTTCCTTTCCCCAAAAACAGTTGAAAAGCAAAGTTGAGTGAGGAACAGAAGGGTTCAGTTTAAGAGACCACTGCAAATTAAATCCTTCTGTTACTAACTCAACTTTCCTTTCCACTTTTTTAGAAGGGAAAGAAAAAGGTGCTGTGGTCTCGTAATTTCTTCCAGAGCTGTATGTTGAAGTCAGATATTTCAGACATCCGTCGACCACGGTTTTTAAGCGTTTTATCCACAAGACATATCTTGCTCTCCTGACAATGTCCTTAAATGGTGATTAGAATCACATGATTTGCGCAAATATTATTACGGCTTGGATTGGAATTGTTTTATACTGCTCACCGTGTTGCTGATCTTATTATACATGCTTACATTACAGATGTTGATATTGGTTTCATGAGTTATCCAAGAGGTTATTTCATGTCATGTCATTTTTTTTATTTGACAATTCCGTTTTTGTTTCAGGAAAACCGCGTAGTTGACCGAAATGAAGGCCTTAAGTTTGCAAGGAAACACTCCATGCTTTTTATTGGTAAGTTCTTGGTAAGGAACAAGGATACTGAGGTTACAAAGCGTTAAAGGGACTGCAAAATATTTGTCAAGGGCCTATTACTTTAGTAAAGATACCTACATAAAGATGTACTCTGTTTAATCACAAAGAGGTAAAAGACCAGTTGAAGACCAACTTTCTGCAGGCTAAATTAGAGCGTAGGCTTTCTGCAGGCTAAATTAGAGCGTAGGCTTTCTGCAGGCTAAATTAGAGCGTAGGCTTTCTGCAGGCTAAATTAGAGCGTAGCCTTTCCGCAGGCTAAATTAGAGCATAGATGTTGTGTTATTACTCTTTTTTGACATGTCCAACATCCTCTGTCCACACGACACCAAAGGATCCAGCCCTACCAGAAGAATTGAATTACGATCGCAAATCTGTGGTCAATTATCTATCAAATCCATGTCTACATATGTTTCTATTTCCGAGCACCAATTGCCTGCCTTTTTTTTTTTTTTTATTAGGTTATAACATTTCTGAGTTTCCATTTGAAAATAGATTTGGAAAAGGGTTTATGGAAAGGAGGCCACGTCCTCGTCCCCCTTAAATGTGCATTCTAGCTTGCCCGGAATACCACACCTCCAGTGCTCTTCATCCCAACATCGTGGCTGTGGTAATATGTACATACACAGGCACATTCATAGTTTATGACTATGTTAAACAGTACCTTTTAATCCCTGTAGCCTGTGGTCTGCTAGTTGGGCTACGTCTTTGTTCTTGCCTTTCTTTTGATTGATCACTGGTTGGTGGGGGGTGGGTTAGCTGAACAGGCTGGAAGGGAGGGATTTGATCGCATCTTTAAATTCCAAATCAAGTAGCAATGTTTTAGTTTGGAAATGCTCATCTGGTAAAAGATGAGATAAGAATCCATGGTGTCATGAAAAGCGTGGATTATGTGAATCAGTTCGTCTTATATTTCGCGTCAATCAGTGAGGTTCACAGTTTATCCGTGTTTCCGTAAGAGGAATTGCACCTACCATTTTTGGTCCTGTTTTATTTCAAGTCCAGAAATATTCCCAGGATAGTTTGTGTTGTTCCAGCCTGTACATCACTAATATCACCTCGACATCCCCGGTAGAGGCCAGTGCTAAAACGAGGGATGGCGTCCAGTGTGCCTTCGAGGAGCTGGTGGAGAAGATCCTCCAGACCCCAGGGCTTTGGGAGAGCAACGCCCCGCCCAGGGGCGTCCAATTGGTTGACGAGGAGCATCACAGAGCGGGCGGTTGCGGTGGATACTGCTCCATACCATAAACCCCACGCACGAACGGCGAACATGAAATCAGGAACTGAAAAGGATATCGAGGCTCCGCTAATACCGTAGGTTCTGAGACACGAGAAGGTGTTCATCCGCACCTTCAGTGGTCTTGGTCAAGGGGACTTTGCAGTTTGCACTTCCTGTCTCCACTGTCCATTGTCACGTGTGTGTGTGTGTGTGTGTTATGTCCAGTTCAAAACATGGTTTGTGTTGATCACCTTGGCCAGGAATCACAGTGGGGTACCACATTGGTTTAACTGTCAAGCTTTTTAACCGCATCTAATCACTTGGAACCCTAAAACTGGATTGCATAATCTAAAAAACGATGATCACTACATCTTGTTAAATACCTACCCAGTTATGCCATGACTTCCTTTGCCAGTTATGTCAAATTCTCGACTTGACGATAGATCTGCATGCCTTACCTATGATTACAATTGGACCACTGGGATTGTGGGAGATCGGAAGGAGAGTCCCGCATTGAGGGGTGGGTTCTGGAACATTCTCATCGTGTCTTGGACCGTGGTTGTGTGCTTGTGGCCCGCTGTAAGCACTTCATAGCAGCTGACCGGCATTGACCAACACCCACTGTGCTCCCAAAGAATGTGTTATGTTCTAGGCTTTAGTATACATGCATTTAACATGTATGTGCTCTGCTTGGTTTGTGGTTCCAATGTTTCTCACCTGTTTGCCTTCGGAGGATTTGTTTCATCCCCTTACATTTTTATTGACTTGGTCCTATTGCTTTCCCTTTTCCAAGCATCTTATATTTATCTTATACGTTCCACTGTTTATTTTTTATCTGTGTACGAGCAATGAAATATGCATTGGGAATTACAGTCTATGTAGCTGTTTACTGAAGTCAATCGCGCTAACATTTTAAAGAGGAAAGAAATGTTACAAAAACAATGCTTCGTGTTAAAGATGACTCAATGAAAACCTTTTTTTCTTTTTTTTTTCTTAATTTGCAGAAGGTTTGTTTCATTCTGCCCCACCAGGCTCTCAAGGAAATGTGCCCCGGTTAAAAGGTGGGGATGGTTGGAGACCCTGTTTAAGAAATGTCTGCTGGATGAAATTGTCAACACTGTTTGATATAACACATTGAATCATCTGCGATGGTTTTAGGGAATCGTCTCAGAGCACATTGTTTGACTATGGAAGTATGTTCCGTGTCAGGAGAATGTCCCCAAATAGAACCCAGTAAGTCCACTCTGTCAGAGGGCAAAGGCTTTTCCTGTTCTCCACTTGTCTGATATCGTGATCTGAACTCGTTGAGCTGGCAGATGTTTGTCGGTTGTACAGCCTTCAAATTACTGACGTCGGAACAGTGAACAAAATGCATGTTGGAACTTTTTGTGACCTACATTAGCATGGGAATGGCGGGAAGTTTAAAATGTTTTAGATTTATTAATGTGAATTATTTCCACTAACGTGATGTTTTCCTAGGACACAATTCCAGCCTCTTGTAAGTGTAACTTAATAGGGAAAAATGTATGTACATTGTGTATATCAAAGGAATTTAGTTCTCATGTAATCACAAAAAAGTATCTCATTCTTTCAACACATAATACATGTTATTTTGTTATTTTATCACTAACTTCGGAGAGAATAATCTATAGCCATGCACAATTGCCTCCATTATTGCTGGATCCCTTGATAGGAGGGCAAATCTAAACTCCGTTGCCAGTCCTGGTTGGGCTTTTCTAACAGTTGGTTCAGTCCTTCTAGTCCTTCTAGTGTCCCCCCCTCAGGGACTCGTTTTCATCTTGGCTATGAAAGTCCAACTCGTTTGTACCTTTGAGGCGTTGGCCCGTTGTAGCCTCGGGTAATGTGGTAATCTGTGGATGTCCGAAGAACCGCATGGCCATAATGGACATGTACTCCTGTAATGACCAACTGGCTTGCCTGGTTCCTCTCTGGGTTGCTGTGGAAATGTTCCCAGCCAATGTATTTCGACATGTTATTGCTCCATGTTATTGGTGTTTGTGCTGGGGTTCCTGCACAAGCACTGTGATAACTGCTGACATAAGGGCTTTATGAAATAAAGTAATTGCTTTAATGCTTAGCATGTCTCATACGCAATACACTTCAGAACGCGTTGGCTTTTTAACACTTACAGAGTTCATTAAACTTCTGTCGACTGTTATTGCATTTATACTTTACATTTTATTTTACTGTCTAAACCTTGAGTACTCATCTCATAGAAGTCAAACCCATAAGTCACGCCCACGTAATTCGCGTTGAACTTGTCCACGCAAAACCCACTGCACATCCGAGTCCTTCGCCCGTGTCTAGGGCGGCGCCAGGCTGACCGTTTGGACCTCCGAGATGTGGGAGGACTTTTGGACGATGCGGCTGGCGCTGCTGGTAGGAACCGTGGCGCGGCCACGCCCCTGGGACATGCTGGTCAGAGCCAAGGCAGCGCGTGTCTCCCTCCAGCTGGCCTCCCGCCACTGGGCTCTGTCGCGCTTCCCGCCACTGTGAACAAGGGTCACAAATCACGTTGAAAGCCTGGACCGTACCGTAAAAAACACCTTTCACATCCGGTAGACTTCCTGATCAACGGTGCCGGAGTCACCGTGCGTAAGACGCGGTGCCAAGTACCCTTTCCGATGTGCCAGGTGTGTCGCACGATAACGTGTTTACGAGTTGCACTCTTTATCCTGGACTTCAAAGGAATGTTGTCTGTTGTTACGTACCCTGAAGGTTTAAACACTCTGTTAAGGAAATGTAGATGACTGAGTGGTCCATAAACGTACCTGTCACGTTTAGTTGACGTGTAGTCCATTGTGTCTGAAAGCAAAGAGATTGGGAGAATGAAAATAGGTTACTGTATAGGAACTGCGAAAAGGGACCAAGTATTAGTAATATGTCACGTTTGGGTTGTGTTTTTAAGCAAATAAAGACCCAAAGTTTCCAGAACATAAATACACTTAGATGTTTCTTAGCTGTGTTAGTGTAAGTCAAATTTATTTGAATTTATTTTGTTATTGTAGAATTACATTATTCGTCGTGTGTTCGTGCACTTGCATGTGCGCTTGTAGTGTGTTTGCGCGCAAGCGTGTGTGTGAGCATGCTTTAACTGCGCCAGAGGGCCTTAACTCGCTGAAGTACTCCGGTCTGGTTGCTCTTAAGCACTCCGGCCAAAACAAATGCAATTATGTTTCTCCTGTGCCTTTGAGACGGAAAAATACGATATCTGCGCAGTGTCATGCACACAGGCGCTCTGTTCCAGCTCTCCAGAGCTTGTTAGCGTTCATAAAGTTATTTCGCTGTTTTTCATTCTTTCCTCTGTTCTACTCTCCTCTTTGTGGGGAGTGGGAACATCATAAAATGTTCATGTGAGTATTATGCTGATTCGAGTAAAATATGTGTTAAATTTGAAGACTTTTATTGGACGGTACTCTCCGAAGCAACGTCGGACGACGTTTTGGGGCAACGCCTCATTTTGGTACAATCTCGTGCGCTAAATTGATGAAACTACATTAAATCCCCAGGTATATTGCGGCATCTTACGCTGTGTTTTCTGGAACGCGGTGCTTTTTCGAATGTGTTACTTATGTTGTAGGCCTACAGTTAAAACAGTATAGTAATATACAAACAATTTTTATTGTACATTTTGCCGACAAAATAGGAACTCAAATATTGGCTAATCTGCAGTCCGTGGGTGCACCTAGGGCATTGGTATTTTTGATACACATGCGTTTAGCGTTTTCGCACCCTTTTTTCCGTGCACACAGCTGTGGGGGTTCTCCGTCGAGTCGGGAGGGTCAAGAGGTGTTTCTCTTCAGAAAGCGGTGATGAGGAAAATCAGAGGCCAAATGCAAGAACGCGAATGCTGCTTTGAATGTTTGCTGTCTGAAACGTCTGACGCAGAATTCTAAGACAAGACCCGGACAAGAGCTACTTCAGGGGACGATGCCTCTTTTGGTTTGCTACTGAATATCTGTTATCTTTTTTGTGGTTCTGACATTTAAGCTTTACCAAAGGAAAATATTATTTTTTCTTTAGAAATGCAGTTGATCAAATATATATATTATTATATATTGTTTTACCCTCCCTAAGGCGGAATAAAAAAGAGTAAAGGTTTTAATTGCTGCCTCAAGGTTTTGCCCTCCTCTCCTTTTGCACTAAGGCTTTTCAAGCCCGTTAGCTGCCCCCTAAAACCCCTTGGACACAGGCAGTGGCTGGGTGCTTGTATAGAAATCTGAAATTATTTTAGATGTTTGAGTCACCTTTCGGAAACTATGCCCATAAAGAAACTAAACCTGCAACTTTGAGGTTTGTGCGTAGTTGTTTGTACTTCCAGGCAAGTCTACGATTCTTTAGAAACCCTCAGCAAGAGTCCAGAATGAAATGCCATTTGTACCAGCAACATTGGCAGAAGTCCTTGCGTCTCTCACCTTTGGGACAATTAAAATCTCAGACATTCTGTAATTGTCCTTGAGACCTGACATTTCCACACTGGCAACGCAATGGCATACCGTATAATATAAATCA
This sequence comes from Novumbra hubbsi, assembly GCA_016801125.1. Lineage (NCBI taxonomy): Eukaryota > Metazoa > Chordata > Actinopteri > Esociformes > Umbridae > Novumbra > Novumbra hubbsi. The sequence goes on from JACXGK010011526.1 coordinate 6,475, forward strand.
TGGAAATCCTAGAATGGATGGAGTAGTCTACAACTTTATCTTTGGCATAAGGTGATCCGGGTATTTTTTGTAAGCAAGTGATTTAGACGTCAGCGCAGGTTCCTGCTAGCTATTGCTCTAGCACCAGGACCTCTTCACGAGCTGTCAACCTGATTTAAGGTAGTGCCATAATGGTCGACAATGGAAAGGAAATGTAGCATGTACGCTGCCATTGAAGGTGTCTGCCAGTTTAATGTAGTCACCTGGCCGGGACATTCAACTTCAATCATTGATTCTTTTTGTCCACCCAGTTGGAGACATGTTTAGATCAGATGATACATTAGGACATTTTGTACTGATCCTCCTACAATAAAATATAAAAACACCGGAAGCCCTGTGCCGAAATGCCCTGGAATTCCCGGTCTCATGGTAAACACAGTCAACTATGAAATTATTGGCCACTAGATAAAGAAGCAAAAAATGTTGAAATCATTTATTGTTTTTAATTTAATTTTGTTTACAAATGCTTAAAACTAACCAATTAAAGCAGCCAAATAGTTGTTGACCTTCTTAAATCAGACAATGGGAACCAAAAGGTTGCGACGAATAAATATACCAAGGACACATCTTGTCCGCACACGAGAGAGACGGTGGCATGTTTGGGTCACCAAGTTTTCATCGTCCCCAGGAGGGAGTTACATTTAGTCGTCCCCTCCCGACTGTTACGCTGTTTAAGAGGGTTGACAGAAAAATACTTTTATTGACTGCAGCCAACAAATGTAAGGGCCTGTTTGTACTTAGATTGCGAGTGCTACTGCCAGATGAAACTAAATATTGATTTGGTGTGGAAAAGTCAGTTGACCACTAAATCTGCTTTCGGCAATGGTCGCTTGCCTTCAATCTCATTAAAAACCAGTGCTTTGAATTAAGATCTTTACAGATCTTCGAGGATCTTCGATCTGCGCTTGTGACCCGCCGAGTTCTATTAAAACCGCTGGTTATGCACCAATGCACACGAGGGTGTGGAACACCACCAATATACCGCGTCCATCAGCCAATCAGTGTTCCGGATTCAAACCACCCCGTTTGTAATGGCGAATAACTATAGCCTTACCCACGTGGTAGACAAAGTTTGCCTCTCCCTCAGAGGACGAGGGAGAGACGAGGTCGTCGTCACACTCGTTGGAGCTGAAGGAGCCCGAGTGGTTCCTCCGGCGGGACTCCACGGCGCCCTCTGTGGTCGCCATCACGCGTCGCAGGCTGTCGTTAAGGTAACGGTTCAGCAAGCTGCTCTTGTACTTGGAGGGTGGCGAGGCACAGTGGTCACCGTAGGCGGGATCAGGCCTGCACTCGGGCTGCGTGGGCATTTTACCGGAGGGCCTGGAGAGCTCTGATTGGCAAGTGGGAGTTTGTAAGGGACACTCAGCATCTGCAGAGTCGGGGGAAGAAAAACAACCTTCAATCCCACATCAACTGCCACTGGTCTGCAATGGAGATTGAATGTCCAGCCCCTGTACCCCCATTCCTCTACCCCCAAACCACTCTATCCTAGTCCCTCTACCCCCAAAACCACTATATCCTAGTCCCTCTACCCCCAAAACCACTCTATCCTAGTCCCTCTACCCCAAAACCACTCTATCCTAGTCCCTCTACCCCCAAAACCACTCTATCCTAGTCCCTCTACCCCCAAACCACTCTATCCTAGTCCCTCTACCCCCAAAACCACTCTATCCTAGTCCCTCTACCCCCAAAACCACTCTATCCTAGTCCCTCTACCCCCCAAACCACTCTATTCTAGTCCCTCTATATCCCCAAAACCACTCTATCCTAGTCCCTTTACCCCCAAAACACTATACCAGTCCCTCTACCCCAACAGCCTCTTAATCCATTCCTCTATCCTAGTTCAATCTACCCCAGCCCCTCTAGCCTCAACCCTCTACCACCATCGTCTTTAGCCCCTTTTACCGTCAGAGTCGCTGTCATCACTGCTAATGCTCAGTCTCTCAGCATTTCCCTGGATGTATTTGTTGTAGAGTTTGATCCGTAGAGCCCAGCTCAGGTCTGGCTGTCTCACTGCGTTCTTCAGCCTCCGTCGGGCGTTGGCAAACCAGTTGGAGACCTGACACACAAATGCACAAGGTAACACAAGGAAATGGAACTCAGGACTTACATTGATCAGCAAACCCCTTTACTGATTGGCGACAACTTCCACCTCGTATGGTAGCGTCCATACAAAGAAATCACCCATGCCGTGCTTTCAAAGGGTATGGGGTCTGTCTGTATCCTGGTCCCAGATCAGTTTTTGCTGGACACTCCTCGTTGCGCCAAATGACCATTGGATCGGAAAACGCACAAGATCTGAGACCTGGCAAATGTTCCTCAACTCACCTGTACTAAAGTCATGCGTGACCCGAGGGCAAGCAGGACCTTCTCCGTCTTGGTGGGGTAAGGGTTGTCCCTGTGTTGGCACAGCCACTGTTTCAGCGGCCTTGCCATGTCCTGAAGTGCTTGCCGCTTGTGGTGAACTCTGGCCACACCCAGGCGAGACCTAGTTTTGAGGTGATACAGTAACTTAGCATAGTCGTCTGCTGGGGATGAGGAGTAACCATTACAGACGCTCTACCCAGCGGTTGAAAATCGGAGAAATCGTTGATATCATCATGTAAGCAACTTTCAGTATAATAATGTAATTGTTTTCTTTTCACACATTTTGTAGTGAACAAGCCTTCTGTATATCAATGTGGCACTGTTGGACTGTGTAAGCAACCTGAGTTCTAACTTGCAGTGTACACACTGCTGAAAAAATTAAGGGAACGCGTAATCATCAGTATAACACCAAGTCAGTTAAATTTCAGGGAGTACAATCTGTCCAGTTAGGAAGCATAAGCCTTTGTGAATCAATATCACCTGTTTTCAAATGAAAATGACAACAGGTTCCCCGGACAGGCAACTGCATGACAACCCCCACAAAGAGCATGATTTTGCAGGTGGTGGCCAAAGACAATTGCAGACCTTACGCTGATGAGTGGGCCCTGGGTTCCTCCTGATGCACGACATTGCCCAGCCTTATGTGGCCAGAGTGTGTAGGCAGTTCCCGGATGGCGATGGCGTTGATGCTTTTAACTGACCCTCGCGTTCCCCAGACCTGAATCCAATTGAGAACCTCTGGGAGGTTATGTATCGGTGCGTCCGACACGTCCAAGCAGAGTGCCACAGACAATCCAGTAGCTCCCTGATCCAGGTCCTGGAGGAGACAATGCAGGTCTCCCCAGGACACAATCCACCTTCTCATCAGGAGCGTACCCAGGCACGTTGTGGCCATACACGCTACTGAGTCACATTATGAGTTGCCGTGATGAAATTTACGCAAGCTAGAGTAGCCTGGAATTTCCATGGTTTACTGGTTTAATGTTTTCATGTGAGTTTGATTCCAACCCTCAGTCATTTAGTGATTTTGTTTTACATTGACCGTTGTTATGTCATTTGTTCTCAACGAATTACACAATATACAGTAACAATTTTAATCTTGATCTACTATATGTTTTTTCTTCAAGACCCGATGTGTGTTTTAAGTGTTCCCTTATTTCTTTGAGCAGTGAATATAGAACCTGCTTTCACTGATAGTGATGGTTTTACGTTCTTGAAATAGGAGTAATGGATATCCTAAAGCCTCATACCAGTTACTGAAATGTGGTTAAATTGACCGGGACATTTAAACCTAATTGCCCTGAAAAGATCATCTCCTAAATTGCCAAGTATGTGTTCTTTCCCTGGTCTTTACCTGACACCTCTCCCCTCCCAGCAATCAGAAGAAGTAATGTAACTACCTAATACTGAATAGATATTTTGCATGATACTATTTTTGCAGCATTACAGATAATGTATATACATTTAAAAAGATGTTGGTGTAAAAAAGGTACACCTGCAAATATGTCCTGTAATTAAGATATTTAGGCTGTTTGAATATATAGTACACATTCAGTATGTCATAATATTTCATTTTGCCTTCAGTTATTAAAACAAAAATCATAGAATTGGTGCTTTGCCATACCTCCTATATTGAACAACAGGTTTATCCCCTATTTCCTCCTGGCATGTTAGTAAGTCCTCCATCTGTCCGTCTGTCACCGGACGGTCAACTCCATCTCTCTCCATTCTTGTGCGTTCCTCCAAAACCTGGTGTTCATTTGACCTCGTTGCAACGGTCCTGTTCATCTTTCACTTGCTTGTTCGTGTCCAAACAAGACGCGAGTCTCAGCCGTGGAAGTTCAAATCCAGAGAAAGGCGGTAGCGTCCCATTCTCACCGTGGCCCACACGGCAGTAGCCGGATTTCCCGGTGCTCTCAGGACTTGAGCCACAATTCAGTCCATGTGGTGGAGCCCTTGGGAGCTGACCTCTTACACACCTGGACACCACTGCCGGTGTTGCATTTGCTAATGAGAAGAGGCTGTTGTTCGTAGTGGTGCGGATGGATGTACGGGCATGTGGAAGATGCTTCTTTATGTATTCTGCCCCTCTGTCTTCCTACTGGCTGTCTCTAGCTCTTACGGCGTCTTATTACATGTCGGGTCAACTTTCTTCTCAGTAGAGGGCGCTGTTCACTGCACTCAGTCCCAGATGTGCCATCTCCAGGATTATGCAGGTATGGGTTAAGGTGGTCTTTTTTAAGATTCATGAGTGTTTTGACACTGCAGAGGTTTTATTTTGATTAACGTGGCTATAACAGATTTGCGTCTGATCTAAACATTTACAATTGGTGTCTGATTTAAAGAGTTTTTTTTAAGAATATATAGTGTAAATGGGGGAAAATGTAAATTGTCCAACATCCGCTTTCAAGTTAATGTAGGACACTTACAACAGATTTTCCCTGATGCTATAGAGGTCTTAAGGACGATGATCTGTCATTGTGTGTTGGTGTGGACTGTGTAGTGACGTAGTAGGCCTCATTCGTAGATGTCCTTCAGGCTCATGTATAACCAGAATCGGAAGAAATTATGTGGTTGCAGAGACTAAAATGTTCTCACACTGGCATGTAAATGATTCTACTTGCACCAGCAACGGCACCTATTCAATGGAGAGCCCCATGTTAGTTACCAGGTAATACGACATAGTTTACACGCCTTCTGGATCAGGATTCAGGACCTAACAACGTATTTCTGGAGTTTCTTGTTGCTATGGTGAATGGAAAACTGACATCATCTGACACATGCACCCAAGTTCTGCATCGTGAAGATCGTGTGATTGTTTGGTTTCCTCGGCTTCCATGTCAGCAGATAATATGAATTCTGGGAAGGGATTCTAGCAATGGATTCGTGAGGACATGGATTTGATTGCCTGCAGACCCGCTCTGCTGGGTTTTACATTCATTCCTACTCTTCCTACTCTCTAACTGGACGTCAACAAAATGCTCCGCAATAGCGTTCATTATCTAGTTTATAGAGTTGAACTTTGTTGTAAGAGTAGATCACTTTTAAATCCCAATGTTGCTTGTTAATGCAGTTCAAAATTATATCAGTGTTTCTACAGAGGAGTGGTTACAAAAATAACATAATATGTCATGTTACCACGTCCCCCTCCTTTCTGCGTATGTGCGTGCATATGTGAGTGTGTGTGAGAGAGAAGAGTAAGTACAAATATATGGAACCGCGTCAAAAACCTAGACCGCATTATAATTGATGGTCTGCAGTGACAGTGATGAAAACTCCCTCTGACAGAGGCTTTTGTCTGTTCATTAGTTACTTTATGACAGGCTCTGTATTGGACCGATAACTCTTATAGTAATCCCTCAACTGGAAAAGAGTCAATTATGAGTCTCCAAAAATGCCCAGCAAAGGCAGAAACAGAACTGAAACACACAGTTTTTTTCCAAGTTTTCCCGATCATTTTGCTTCACGCACACCGCCAACTCCTCGCCGCTATTTCTAAACACGTCTTAAGGTCCGTTACATCTCCTCTCATTCAATTCTGAACATGAATTTAAATGAGCATGGCCCATTTTCCTCTGTTCTATTGACTGTCTTGTTGTACCTAAAGGGACGATGTTAGTGTATATTTGACTGATTTACTGTCACCTACGATTCAATGATCGGTTTACTTAGGGCATCGTCGAGGCTTGTACTCCACAGGCTTATGACAAGTGAAACTACAATATAGGTTGATGTTATACTGGACATGCTTCATTGCCCTTCTCTACACGAATCGTGGGTCGGCTGTGAGCCACTGTACACAGAGAAGGGAGGGGTTTTCTTTGGATCGTTACGTTGTGTTTGATTGGATCGTTATGATGTCAGAGGGTGCCTGTAGATGCTCAGACCAGTTCTAAAATTACATCGCCGTGCCCAAACCGATTCTTGCCTGGAAAGAGCAAGACTGCCACAGGCAGTGTCAAAGAGGATACGTGTCGGACGATCGGCGAGGCGCTGAAAAGTAGCGCAACACCATCAAATCCGTTAGCTCCCGAAAACACGTTAACGTAGTTGTCAACTTGAACCGTGTATTCATTCACATCTGTGTCAATCCCTGATTCATGTGAACTGATCTGTGTTAGCGGTGGTGTTTTACCTCTGTGATTCCAGGATTGATATCACCTCTGAGTAAAGTTTTCCTCTCGTAACCTCTCGTTAAAACAGAAATCTCCATTTTGTTTGCCTGTAATCTCTAGACTGAACTCAGTTGCATTGCACAACTTGGACGATGGCATTCTAAATAAACACTATATAGACGGTGTTTGTGAACCGTGAAGTGAAAATAGACTCCAAACGCCATGTTGATCTTTGAATGTGTGTGTGCATTACCAGCCACCTGCCAAGGCAACGTTTTTTTCCCCCCACCTCCCACCCTGTCTCCCCCAGGGCCACACTCAACCCCACCTCCCACCCTGTCTCCTCCAGGGCCACACTCAACCCCACCTCCCACCCTGTCTCCCTCGGGCAACCCCACCTCCCACCCTGTCTCCTCCAGGGCCACACTCAACCCCACCTCCCACCCTGTCTCCTCCAGGGCCATACTCAACCCCACCTCCCACTCTGTCTCCTCCAGGGCCACGCTCAACCCCACCTCCCAACCTGTCTCCCCCAGGGTCAAAGCCACCCCCAACCTGGCTCCCCTAAAATCCCCATCACGACCCCCAACCCAGCATAAACCACACACTGAATCTGTGTCCCCTCTGTACCTTCAGAATGAACTTAATAATGTGTTAAAATATAAAAAAGTACAGTTAAAACTTTGATTTTACTGTGCAGTCCTGTAACTCCAAAGTGAACATGAGTAAAAACAGCTTGCTGTAAAGTAACGTCAGCGAATCTGTCATTCCAATTAAACTCTGCCGATCCTCAAAGTCACTTCCTGGGTTTTTATTCTACAGGTCCCTAAACTCTTCACTTATGGCTGTTTCATGTTACCTAATAACCACTAAGCGGTTAGAGAGCATGACACCCCGAGAAACGCATCACTACCGCTATTTCAAGTCGGTTTCCTCAAGACCCTATGGACACATTGTCCCTCTTTCAAACCCAACTGGCTGTGTGATCCACAAGAGGAAGGATGGTCCCTCGTAAACCCAGGTGTTACCCCAAAGGGAGGGAATGAAAGACTTACAGGTTGAATTGTCTGCTGAATATTCTCCTTATTTGGCCTAATTTGTTTTTTTAAGTGATGTGACATTAGTTTGGTTTTTAGGTGTATTTTTCCTGAAAGAAAAAAAAAAAGAAAAAGTTGATTGTATTTTTTAGAGTAGCTTCCTGAAACCAGGAATTGAATGTTGCTCAGGACCTAAACAGAAAGGACACATGGGCGTCTCCTCAAACCATGTGTTTCTTGGTTTCTTGTGGGATTGGTATAACAATTCTAGCATCAGGGGCCTCAGAAACATCAGGGGCCCACCTCTATTTAAGCGTAGAATGGAAACTCCATGGATGCACATCCTTTGAAAAGCCTATAAATATCATAAAAAGGTCTTGTCTACATATTTGTGGGAGTGGGAGGCGGCATGTTTACCCGGCTCTTACACGTTTCTCTGATTCCCAGTTCAGGGCCAAACCAAGGCACTCTTTACTGGTGATAACTACTGGTGATAACTACTGGTGATAACTACTGGTGATAACTACTGGTGAATGCACATCCATCAACGTAGCGGGAACATGCTTGAAAAAAAACCCACACGTAACAACAATATCATAATAATAATATAAATAACATCAGTAGGATGAATCCACAGAGAGGAACAATGCCGGAACCAGGGTGTGTACCCTGTAGCATGAATCAGGCGTGTGTGTGTGTGTGCGTCCATGTTTCAGAGGGTCCTCAGCGCAAGGTCTCCGTGTTTTGCACGCCGTGCACCAGCCCACTCCACGGGAATCCACTGAGGCTCCTCTGTCTCGAGCCTCCTCAGCTCCGCCCTAAGCTCGTTAAACGCTGTGACGATGTCGCCGTTGACTAGGACCCCCTCGAACAGGTGGCCGTAGCGGCTCTCCATGGCTTCGGCCGAGGCGATCATATCCTCGAAGTCCTCTTCCTGTGAGAAACGGGAGGCGGTCGTGTTAGAGGCGGTCCAGAGGAAGGTCCTCTTTCAGATGGTTCACAATGCTCTTCACTACCGAAACTGGACGTTTAGCGCCATCAGCTGAGTCTGCCTTTATGGTAAAGAAACCTGCTGACAAGGAACGGGCCCTCGTCAGGCAGATGGAGGCATGTAATGTGCTTAAATCGTGTCAAGCCTTGAAGCTTGACCGCTCAGAAATGCCCAACCCAGGTCCGACCCAGGTGTGGCCCCTGCGTTGTAACCGGGATGGTTATGGTCACAAACTGAGTCAGAATACAGATGTGAAGTAAGAGAGGGACCTGACCACACTCACCGGGCCTCTTGTACTACTCAGACACTCGGTACATGCACACACACGTATTCAAAAGTGCTTACCTTTCTCACTTACACACACCCGTCCCTCTTTAATAGCCCACCCACCACTAATTTTAATGGTGAGCTCGCTGGTTCCCCCTAAACGTCCCGTGTAAGTCACAGGGTCATCTGTGTATAAACTGGGGTTCGTGACCTGACACAGGTCATGCTGCCATGTTACAAGACCTGGGACACAGAAGTGTTTTTATGTGTGTGTGTGTACAATATATGCTCTAACGGTTTGGGGGCACTGCGGCAGATTTAATCGGGGGGGGGGGGAATTTACCTCAGGATGTACTGTTTGGTACCTGGGGATTGTTGGAAGAGGTGTGGGAGTTGTTAAGGAGCCATGACAAGCTGTCCTTCCAGTTACCCTCGAACAGGCGGAGTGTATGGCCTCGGTTGTGTTCTATAAGAGACAGCAGTCAGGGGAGTGTATGGCCTCGGTTGTGTTCTATAAGAGACAGCAGTCAGGGGAGTGTATGGCCTCGGTTGTGTTCTACAAGAGACAGCAGTCAGGGGAGTGTATGGCCTCGGTTGTGTTCTATAAGAGACAGCAGTCAGGGGAGTGTATGGCCTCGGTTGTGTTCTA
>JACXGK010011527.1:5166-15974 GCA_016801125.1 Novumbra hubbsi
TACACCACACACCCCAGTAGCCCTGGAGCCAGGGTGAGGGACTTTTACACCACACACCCCAGTAGCCCTGGAGCCAGGGTGAGGGACTTTTACACCACACACCCCAGTAGCCCTGGAGCCAGGGTGAGGGACTTTTACACCACACACCCCAGTAGCCCTGGAGCCAGGGTGAGGGACTTTTACACCACACAGCCTTTGGCCAGGTTGATGTGTAAAAAATGTATGATGCCAAAACAAATATAAAAACGCTTTTTTGCTTGTTTTCAGCCCTCAAGATCCTCCTCAAAAAAAGTTCATAACTTTGGTAAGAGATCCAACTCAATCAGAAGGAACCCGAATGCAATGGTCATCAAGAGTAATTGGCTTTATAAACAGGTAAGTGTGTCTCTGGCTTTATAAACAGTAGTGAGTAGGTTTGTGGGTGGGTGGCTTTAGAAGTGTTTGTGTTTGTGTTTGTGTGTTTGTGTGTTTGTGTGTGTGTGTGTGTGTGTGTGTGTGTGTGTGTGTGCGTGTGTGCGTGTGTGCGTGTGTGCGTGTGTGCGTGTGTGCGTGTGTGCGTGTGTGCGTGTGTGCGTGTGTGCGTGCGTGCGTGCGAGATTTCTGGTCCTGGCGGCTTTTGAAGTTGGGAACGGCCTCTAACACGTCAGCTGATCTAGGCTCGGCCAGACAGACTCACAAACGTATTCGTTTTGAAGGCATTTTCTTCATTCCCAAATTGCACCCTTGGTCCTTGTGTACTACTTGAGCCCCATTAGTCTTGGGTCAAAAGAAGTGCACTTTGTAGTGAATAGGTTCCTACTTTTAATGAAGCCCCGCTTTCTCTTCCTCGCCCAGCCGGGAGCAGAATTACCAGCCCCAGTGTGGGTGTGTGTGATCTGACATGGCGGTTTGAGAATAGGAAAGTACCTCCTCCTTGAACAGATGAAAACCCAGGCAAGGCAGAGAAGGAATGGAATCACAGGGGAACCAGATGGTGCTGGATGTCATTATCGTAACATAGACGTCTCTACTGTCCCAGAAACACACTGTCTCATGCTCATGTTCAATAAGTGGCGTTACGTCAAACGGCGACGCTGGATTCGTGAAAGCCACTTTCTTCCTGCTCCGTCAGCCACCACTAGAGGTGCTCTTCAGCTAGTATTGTAGCTCTGGCTAGTCTGGAGATGGACACATGCTAAAGGCCCTGGTATTTCATTTAAACTACGAGGCAGAAGGATTGCTCCGTTTCCTGGTTAAAATCATGTTCACCAAAACATTGGGGTTCATCAAACGATTTCATGCAAGTCTTACACTTGTTCCTCTGAATAAATCAGATCAATTGTGTCTTTCTCCCGCTCATGTCTTTCTCCCGCTCATGTCTTTCTCCCGCTCATGTCTTTCTACCGCTCATGTCTTTAAAGTCTCTGCTTTTGCTGTTGACATGTCATGCCTAAGTGTACTAATCAGAGCAAAGGGTGACACTTCCACCGGAGATGAAAAGCCCTGGGTCGTATCCCCACAAGAGCCTGGGTCTTACAGTGTTTTTCTGTGTTCCAGGACAGCACAGGGATGAAGCTCTGGAAGAAGAGGTGGTTTGTGCTGTCAGAGATGTGCCTGTACTACTACAGAGGTGAGTTGTGGACTACTCGTGTAGAAATACCCCAAATGGAGCGGTCATGATTCCTCATTCTACATGTCAGACACGTCCTCGTTTGAGATAACATCTTTCTGAAATATCCAAATCGTTACCTCCACCTAAACTCGCCTTTGCATTGCTTTGAATGTCCCCCGTGCTTTGCTTGAGCTTTTGGTTTTAACATGCATTATTGAATGGGTTTGCTGGTTGGATATCAAGGTTGATACTGGGCCAATATGAAGCAATATGTTAATGGAAATAGTCTGGTATTAATTAATTTGATTGATTGAGGTGACAGGGCCTCCTTCGACAGCCAGTACACGTTTGGTTGATTGTACAGTCATGGTTCCCTGGAGGACAAATGTTGGTTAAAGCCCTGAAGCTAAGGTAATGTGTTTCCTCATAGCTTTGTGTTGTATGGAGCTGTTGCTAGCTCTGTTGTCCAGCCTCATCCTTGACTTCAGTGTGTCTTTGAGAGGCCTCACATGTGTCTAATTTGGTGATGATGCTGTCTAGCCTCGTCTCTGTGACTTCCGTGTGTCTCTGAGAGGCTTTACATGCGCCTGGTTGCTGATGCAGTTGTTCCACCTTTTCTCTGTGAGTTTGCTGTGTTTCTCTGTGAGTTGGCTGTGTTTCTCTGTGAGTTGGCTGTGTGTTACAATAGCATTGTAACACGTGTGCATCACCCAGCTGACAAAAGCAAAAGTCAGACAGACGCTTGGATGGGGTTGTGGAGTTCATGACCTCTCTTCCTTTCTGCCAGGAGCTAAACCCTTCATCCTGCTACCCTCCCCAGTGGCCCGGTATCTTTCCGGACGCCATCTGTCTGGCAAACACTGTTTAGTGTGTGTGTGTGTGTGTGTGAGAGCGTGCAGGTTTTTGTTGTGCTTGTGAGTGCAGGTTGTCTATATGAAGGCTAGCTCCACAATCTAACTTTTGCATAAGTAAAAATGGCCATTAATCTGGTGTTGAAATTAAAATTTCCGGGGTTACACAAAGTCGGTTACGTTTATTTATTTGGGGTTTGGCTGATTGTTAGGTTTAGGGTTAGGTTTATGGTTAGGGTCAGGTTTGTGGTTAGGGTCAGGTTTATGGTTAGGGTCAGGTTTATGGTTAGGGTCAGGTTTATGGTTATGGTTAGGGTCAGGTTTATGGTTATGATTAGGGTCAGGTTTATGGTTAGGGTCAGGTTTATGGTTAGGGACTGAACATATTTTGGTTCCAATGATAATCTGTGTGTAAATTTGCATGACCTCCCCGGGTTCTTGCTCTGATATAAACTACAAAGACAAGGCAGAAGTATCGCTAACATCCTCTATCCGGTAACACTATCATGTCCCTACTCTGTAACATAACAGTGGATGAGAGACAAATGCAGGGAACATCAAATATTTATTTTAAACCCTTGACCCAAAACAATACAGTAGAAATTATCCCTCATAAAAGTAAAAATCCTCCTATTTGAAATGGCACCAGCGCCACAGGCAACAGGAGAAGCAGACAGAAGTGAGTAATAACACAGACATGTCGTCATGGTGATGAGAAGCCCACACAAAGAGAGCAGCTATCTGTCTGGACACGAGTTGACCAATACCTCGGGCTGAGGGGGCGGGACCAGAACCAGCATCAGGCGGATGCTTGATTCAGGCTAGGCCCACACAGTTGCCTGGTTCCAGCGCTGACATCTTCCCACATTATCCTTTCCTGCCATGTTCGAGTAGGTCTGGTGTGTGTTTAACCAAGCCAAACCGGGACATCTTGGTCTAGCATGGCTTATCCCTGTGAATCACTCACTAATGTACTGTGGCTACCTGACCTGGATCATTGATTTACAGACAGATGGTACGAGAGGCTCTTAAACTCCCCAAACAGCTGTGTCAATATATAATGAATCTGAGCATTTGTAGAAAGTCAGAGGTAGGCAAGGAGATGGTTCCCTGTATAGAAGCCGGCAGGACACTGGCTAATCCTGTTCCCTGTATAGAAGCCGGCAGGACACTGGCTAATCCTGTTCCCTGTATAGAAGCCGGCAGGACACTGGCTAATCCTGTTCTCTGTATAGAAGCCGGCAGGACACTGGCTAATCCTGTTCTCTGTATAGAAGTCGGCAGGACACTGGCTAATCCTGTTCTCTGTATAGAAGCCGGCAGGACACTGGCTAATCCTGTTCTCTGTAAAGAAGCCGGCAGGACACTGGCTAATCCTGTTCCCTGTATAGAAGCCGGCAGGACACTGGCTAATCCTGTTCCCTGTATAGAAGCCGGCAGGACACTGGCTAATCCTGTTCCCTGTATAGAAGCCGGCAGGACACTGGCTAATCCTGTTTCCAGGTGAGAGAGCCTTTATGCGAAAGACGGCAAGGTCATCTCATGGCCCAAAAGGTATCCTAGTTCCTATGGAAAATTAGTGCACAGTTTCGGGAGTCCCGTTTTGGACGTCTTTAAAATACTAAAGAGAATTGGTATTCAACCCTGCCCGTCGGAGACACTCACTCTATTTTTGTATTTCAAGCCCCTAAACTCAGCCTTCTGTTCTACCTCATCATTTATGTCACCCACTTGGTGTTTAAAGGTCTTAAGTCCCCGAATAGGGGTGCAATGAAAATTGAGAGCTGACCTAGCATCCAAACCCCTTCTTAGATGCTATGCGGTGTTTTACCACATAAAGGCCTATAGCCAATTGGCCACTCACTGGCCAACAGGCTGGCTGCCAGCACAGAAATATAGCAGGAAATGGAAGTGACAGATTTAACCCCCCCTTTCCCCATTAGATTAGGGTATTTATAGTGCTATTGCAGCTTTGTGGCTGTAATTAACACAGAACTGACCTTTTAAAAAATCCCCTGAAGTGGGTAGATTATTGCACCTTTCATAACGCATCAAGGGTTCCCGAGCATTCGTACCAATTCTAATGTACAGTATCCAGTCCCTCGAATAAAAATTAATAGAAAATGCTAAAATAGGGACGCCTGTTTTTGATTCATTACATTCCTATTATCCAGCCACTGTAAAAATAGACACGGCCTGATCTTTGGTTGGCTGATTTTAATTATGTTATTGCTGTCATAAGAGCTTGAAATCCCATCTGCTGCACCTTACTGCCTTGAGTTTAATGGCTCCGCAGCCCGTCCCTTGTCTTGGGGAAGAGACCAACTAAACGCTCTCTGAGAGTGTTCGTGTGAGTTAGTGGGCATTCTATCAGCAGAGAGCCGGAAAGAGACCACCCGAGAGAGACGGATGGAGAGCAGAAAGGTTGGAGGGCACGGATCAATCCTGGAGCCTGTCAGTCAGGCACTCCTCGTATTGCACCTCCCCCTCCTCTTTCCACGGCAGAGTCCCCCCAGGGAGGTGGTTGTTTAGCGTTGCAGTCCTGTTTAAGTTTATTGAATTATTCACAGCAGAATCCAGCCTGAACAGAACACACACTGGGTCCACTTCCAACCAGCTGTGTACTACATTGGGTGGGTGCCGTCCTCCCAGTAGCTGGTCCCTCATCCAGAACACTCACCGGGTCCACTTCAACCAGCTGTGCATAATAGAGCTTAGTGGATCATTTCTGTCCTTGAATCAGCGCTCATCTCTTCCGATGCCTGGGCTCTGTTACACCATCCGCTGTTCAGACTGCTGAATGGATGCTAGCTGTGTTGGGGACAACCGCTATGTCCTGTTCTGTACCCTGGAGTTCCTCTCAATAAGACGCAGCGGTTTTGTCGGTCCTACCGTCTCCGTTTGGTCTCTTCTGTCTTCGTTTGGTCTCTTCCGACCACTGGTGAAACGCCTGCACTGATGTTGGATTGTCACTGCGACCCTTTTTGCGTCTCTCGTTTGTCCTCTCAGCGATGCACAAGTTGTGTCATGATGTTTTCTTTTGGTGGAACAGGGATCGGCTTCATTATGAAAAATATATGCACTACTTACTGAGCACAAATGAGCCACAAAAAGAGAAAATAGCGATGTCATACCATAATCTCATGTCTCCCAGAATGTCTTTTTTTAAACACATTTTAGCAGAACTTTTTGGATCCAGGATCAGGTTAGATGTGTTCGATGACTGGTTCTGAGTTTTAATATTCCTGAAGGAGGATTTCATGTTGGCCTAAGTTAACTACTACGTAATTCACAAACGACTCTCTTGGCAGGCCTACAAGCACTTCACACCTGTGTGACCATCATCTTCGGGTGAATGAGATGTATCATGTTTAAGGGGAGACATTTGAGGAAATGCACTATTTGTAATTCATTATTTGTCATTTTTCCTTCAGATGAGAAAGAGGAGGGAATCTTGGGCAGCATCCTGCTGCCTAGCTTTCATGTATCCATGCTATCTGTGGACGACCACATCAACAGGAAGTATGCCTTTAAGGTCAGTCCTCAGTAACGTTCTTTTGGTAACCCTGGTGTTTGGCGCTTTTCAATAGGAGGAATGAAAAGGTGAAAGGTGGCAGTGGGTTGTATAACGACAACGGAGTACCAGTAGAAGAGTGACAGAGAAGGGAACATCCCGGGGGGGGAAACGTCTGTAGATCACAGCTTCTGCTTCAACCATTGTTATAGCCAGGGTTGAAGGGATGGAAAGAAACACGCGTCTGTTTTCTCTGGCGCATGCAGCTACTGCTTCGTTGCTGAGTAATGTAGCTGCAGCGACGGACGCCTTCAGCGCCGATGGTCTTGGTCCAGCCACAGCCCGTCACGTCTTACTTAATGACATCCCCCCTCACCGCGGCAGTTTCCCTGCTTCCTTCACAAAGCCCAGAGGGTTACCAGCAAGGCAGCACAGACACACGCCACAACTAGTTGGCCCAGGTTCTCTCTAACCAGCTAGCTTTCCGTCTCCTCGGGGGCATGGGGAGAGCAGGGGGAGGAAACAATTTCTAGGAGTAAAAAGACCCGAGCATGACTCCTGTAATTGTAAATTGTAATAATAATGATTCACATCTCAAAGAGAAATGGAACCGTTAAGTACATGCCTACTTGTTTCCGAACTGTGAATGTTAGTTTATTGTAGTGTATCACACTTGTTTTCTTAGTCAACATTAAGGACAGCAGGGTAGCCTGCGTGTTGGGCCAGTAAATTAAGGGTTGCTGGTTCTAATCCCTAAGCAGACAAGATGAAAAACAATGTCCTTCTGTCCTGGAGCAAGATGGTCTCTTTCACGTTATTGCTGTAAATAAGAATGTGTTTTTAACATGCTTATCTGGTGAAATGGCATACAAAAAAGGTTTCTGCAAATATAACAAATTCACCCTTTCTGTTGGCACCAATAAATCCTGCATTTGGATTCTGGGGAGAGTGCTTTCTGGTCGTCAGATGCTGGTAAACAGGATATTGGGAAAATGATTACTCATGCAGTTTCTTCTGTCTCCATATTGGACATCCTCTGATAATGCCCCTGTTTGTCTGCTGTGAGAACATCTTGACTGACTAGAACCAACTACAGCAAGTGTTGCATGGTACGTCTACAGCCTAATTCTTAATTCACCACCGTACAACATGCACGTTCCCCGGGAGAATATACACTGTTCAATGGTGCTTTGGCTTGGATGTTCTACTAAATAAATGATGGTACATGAATACAGGTCACCATCACTGACAGATGTTCCTAATCCTTTCGGTCTGTTTGCACGGTATTTGCTTCATATGTTTTGGTGAGACAAAGAAGACCCAATTAAGCCTTTGCTTGCCCTTCCCTCTTCCAGGTAACTCTGGGCCCTTGTCTTGGAGCAGGCCACACATCCCAACATGCGAACATACTACTTCTGCACGGACGCGGCCAAAGACATGGACTCTTGGATGAAGGTCATGACGGACGCTGCGCTGGTGCACTCAGAGCTGGCCAAGAGGTCTGTAGTAAACCAGTGAGGACACTGCAGTGGGGTCGCAGTTTCAATATGCTTACCCTCAGCTGGCCAAGAGGTCTGTAGTAAAACAGGGAGGACACTGCAGTGGGGTGCTTAATGCATCAGAGACAGGCCTGGCCAGACTTTGCACACAGAGGTGCATAATGCATCAGAGACAGGCCTGGCCAGACTATGCACACAGAGGTGCATAATGCATCAGAGACAGGCCTGGCCAGACTATGCGCACAGAGGTGCTTAATGCATCAGAGACAGGCCAGACTATGCGCACAGAGGTGCTTAATGCATCAGAGACAGGCCTGGCCAGACTATGCGCACAGAGGTGCTTAATGCATCAGAGACAGGCCTGGCCAGACTATGCGCACAGAGGTGCTTAATGCATCAGAGACGGGCCTGGCCAGATTATGCACACGGGTGCTTAATGCATCAGAGACGGGCCTGGCCAGATTATGCACACGGGTGCTTAATGCATCAGAGACAGGCCTGGCCAGACTATGCGCACAGAGGTGCTTAATGCATCAGAGACGGGCCTGGCCAGACTATGCGCACAGAGGTGCTTAATGCATCAGAGACAGGCCTGGCCAGACTATGCGCACAGAGGTGCTTAATGCATCAGAGACGGGCCTGGCCAGATTATGCACACGGGTGCTTAATGCATCAGAGACAGACCTGGCCAGACTATGCACACAGAGGTGCTTAATGCATCAGAGACGGGCCTGGCCAGATTATGCACACAGGTGCTTAATGCATCAGAGACAGACCTGGCCAGACCATGCACACAGAGGTGCTTAATGCATCAGAGACAGGCCTGGCCAGATTATGCACACAGGTGCTTAATGCATCCGAGACAGGCCTGGCCAGACTATGCACACAGAGGTGCTTAATGCATCAGAGACAGGCCTGGCCAGACCATGCAGTCAGACAGGTTTTATAGGCCCCTTGTACAATCCTGGAGCAGAGAGTGACAGACAGATGGACACCGGCCTGGAAAACACGTTATGTGCGGCTGGCTACTGAGGTTAATCCCCCATAGCCCGCGAGTGGAAAATTGGAAGGCTGTGCTTTTCCCGTATTTGCCGCTGTCTCCATAGCTCACACTGATATTCCCACGCAAGTCCGATGGAGTTGCTGTTGTCGACGCGACTATGAGCTCATCCAAGGCCAAACGCCAAGTGTGTCCATTACCAGGAGGGAGTCACACCACCGCCAACCAGTTTAACACCGCTACGGTGTGTGTGTGACCGCTGAGGTCAGCCATGGGTGTGCCTTCAGAACCTGTTGGCCTGGGCTTCCCTTTGTCTTAGAGCTGACACGTCAATAGTAGACTTTCTGTCATAGTAAAACATGGTTAAAAATGTGTTATAAAACTTTGAAATACAGCCAGTGTCAGTATCAACCAGCACTGGTTTTAGATGGTCTTGGATCCATTCTGGGGATTCTGGGGATTGCTTGGTGTTTTATTTAAACCTGTGGTTATGAGTTGCCCATCCATAGAGGAGGTTCATTCTATCAATATTATGACTGGAAGAAACAACGTAATCAAGGCATCTGTGAAAACGCTGTGATCTGTATTTTTCCCTGTTCCTATGCCTAGTCGTATCCAGTCTGTTGTTGGTGTTGAATGTGCAGTGTTGCTCTCCCTTTCTGCCTCTGTTTCTCTCTCTTAATTTAAACTCAATTTGAGGGGCAATATATTTACATTATTTATTTGCCAATGAAAGTGGAAAATGCAAAAAGCTATAAAAAAGAAAACAAATAAATGAACGTATCAACAATGCTCAAAAGTTGACATTACACAAGGTTTAAAAGGAACAGCCATTTTAAATGTTATGTTATAGGCCATTTCCAGTGTAGCGATATACATTCATTTGCAAATGGTTACCAGTTAGAATGACAAGGGAAAATAAATACAGACAAGAGGACTTGTTTTGTTCACATGATTGTTTGTGCTGGTTGCCCTTTGCTAATAGCAATGGATCACAAATGTTGTCGTTTGCATATGGCATAATTTTTAAGATCAGTGTTTTGATTTGAATTTTTTGTGGTTTCGTATGATCTGAGGGAAGTGGGTGACTGTTGTGGTCATTGGTTTGGCCGGAGGTTAGAAAGTCTCCCCCTATTGTCTCATGTGCTGGCTGTTTTTGTTGAATGTGTCTTTTTTGTGTCTTGTGTCGCTGACTCAGCTCTTCTGTTATGTTCTCTCCCCCCTCCTGTATCCCTCTCTTTCTCTTTCATCCATCCACCCATTTCTCCTTTTTCCTCTCTTGTCCTCCTGTCTCTCCACTTCCCTTTCCTCTCTCCTCTTCCCTTTCCTCTCTCCACTTCCCTTTCCTCTCTGCTCTTCCCTTTCCTCTCTCCTCTTTCCTCTCGCCTCCCCTTCTCTGATGTTCCAGCAGGTTGCTCAAAGTTGATCAGTGCGCTCCTCAGGAGGTCACTAACCACGTAACCCAGAACCATCAACACGCTCTGACCCGCCCAGAGATCCAGAACAACGAGCGAAACCGAGCCGAGGCCAACCGGGACCCGGAACACACTCACAATGTCACCGCTGTCGCCATGGTAACAGCTGCCGCCGAGGAGGACAGGAAACAGCGCGAGGCGGTGCGCTACGGGTTCCATAAAGAAGGAGCGGAGAGGGAGCGGCCTCTCACTAAGATCCACAGCATCAAGCTACAGCCGGATCAGACTGCTGAGAGCAGGGATGGATCCCCACAACAGGCAGAGGTCCCCGATGGTCACAGGGCGTCGCAGGTCAGCCAGACCCATGCATTCATCAGACACTGAACACTGCATTAACTCCCGCAGTCGGTTTAGCACATTTCAGGCGGATCATTCCTAAAATGGTGATATTTGGTCCTTCAGGTGAACGGAGATGGGGACCCGAGCTCAGGGGAGATGATGGCCCACCCTCACCCCCACCGGACCCCCTCTGTCCAGGGCAGCCTAACCCCCACCACCCCTTCCGTCCATTACCCCCAACAGGAGCCGGAGGTCAGGACCCTGACCAGGACCAATTCCATGCAACAACTGGAACAGTGGGTCCGCACACAGAGAGTACGTAACCAGGACGACGACACGCGCAGGTGGGTGTTGTTCTATATGTGAGGACAGGCTGTCTGGTGTGAGGGGGACAGGCTGTCTGGTGTGAGGGGGATAGGCTGTCTGGTGTGAGGGGGACAGGCTGTCTGGTGTGAGGGGGACAGGCTGTCTGGTGTGAGGGGGACAGGCTGTCTGGTGTGAGGGGGACAGGCTGTCTGGTGTGAGGGGGACAGGCTGTCTGGTGTGAGGGGGACAGGCTGTCTGGTGTGAGGGGGACAGGCTGTCTTGTGTGAGGGGGA